>HE671001.1:49945-67903 GCA_000313835.2 Heliconius melpomene melpomene
CATTACTATCTTATACAGTAGCGTTTTTCAATACTACGCCACCAAAGCTAAAAGTAAACATAATACAAACTTTACAGGCCTTACAAAAGAAGGGTAAAGGTATCACACAGTAATAACTACTTATTTCAATGGCTATAGAAATCAAATGCTAATAAAAAGCATGATTTATTACTTCAATATTTATTATAAGTTATTAGAAATCTTTGTCAGTACAGTCAGTATTGTCAGTGTAGATGCAAATAGGCTTCGTCGATATTGTAAGCGGTGAAATATTATCATAGAATGTATTGGTAGGAGGCTTTTTAGTAAAATAGTTTTGTGAAGGTCTTTTTAGTACCATTTTTGACGATGGACATATTATAATAGAATATTTTATAGGAAAATTGTTTATGTATAAATATTTAGTAACTAAAAACAGTAGAGGCAAGTCGTGGTGCAGAGGCACAAGTATGCAGTTGTAAACGCGACAGGTTGTGTTTTCGATTCCCACTGGAGAGAATGAAATATTCAATATTTCACAGTGTCTTAACACTAAGTTCCCTGATACCAGAGGATATTAGACAGAGGCCTACTTTGCCATATTCAGGATACGTAAAGTACAGGTAAAAAACTACAAAACATGTTTTTATAGTACAAAGTTTAGCAAGTATTATAGAATGTGGTCGGTGCCATACATTATACAGTCTTATCACGAGTGCTTTACTTATAACTCCTGAGGAGTTCCACTATTAGGTTCTGGCTCCGTTATACCATATTTCTAATGTCATATTATTACAAGGTATTAAAACATGTTAAAAATATGTATATTTTTCCCCAGTTTTCTAATTTTGCAGGATTGATAGGGAACACAGCACTTTGTCAACCATGTTACCATAGAATATATGATAAATACTTCTTTTACTTAGTATATAAAGGCACAGAAAATACTCTAAAGCCAATGATGATCGCCCTTAACGCTAAAATTATCGGTTTGTAAGTGAATCCTTCATGTTCAACGAATTTAGAAATATTAAGAAAAGAATCACCTCAATCATCACAATACGCCTGAATCCATGTTAATATTTTTTATTCCGAATATATAGCTGATGAGTGATATGAGGATGGCATAGGAGCTTGACAAAGGTCCAACTCCCTAAGTTTCGCACCGTGACCCAATTCAGGAATAATATATAAATATTTACAATACTCAATACGCATCCATATGGTACATAACCATAAAAAAAGTAATCCAGTTCTTTGTAAGAATTAAACCAAAACGGAAATTTGGACAAACATTGAAAGCACTGAAAATATTTTTACGATCGTCAAATAACTCATTGTGTAGCACATTCTGTTGTCGCTCTCAACATTATTTACGATTTTTTTGGCATTTATCGTCACGTGTCACCTTTGATACTTTTATGGGGGTGAATCATTTCTGTTATCCCAAGGATGGTGAGGAGCCACCCATGTCCTTATATTATATAGGATCTATGGATCCTGCCTGCAGACCTCTCAAATATTATGCTATTATCTTTAAGATACTTAGAATCTTTGGGCTGTCTTTCGAAAAATAGTTAAAAGGCAAATTCTTTGTAAAGTTTTCCAAATTTCAAATAATAATTCACCATTCCTTTTAATCGAGCCGTCGTGGCATGGCAGAGGAGAGTCCTATTCCCACATGGGGAACTGCTAATTATATTTTTACAACTATTTTACAATTTACAATTTTTAAATATTTTATATTATTTAACTATTTTATTTTGCCATTACGATAACATAAATGGCAGCGTTGAGAACCGCCACCTAAAACGGCACTTTATGTTAAGACTAGTTTCCCTACCTACTGCCTTCTCTGCTATATGCGTGCCAAGCGTGAATATTCACAAAAAAAGTAATAAAACATAAGAATATATGTTATTGTCACTACTAATTTATTAACACATCGCCGATGGTTTTACGATCTCCATTGTTACATTGTTAGAGTTTATCTTTTAGGGGATCTTGTGGGGTTCCGTATCGGAATGGTGGTACAGACATTTATGATTGCGTTGAATATGTGGTTCAGATTCTTATACATTTGGGTTTTTCTTTCAGCTTCGTGTATATTGTTATATACATCGGTATGTCATTGCATTAGCGGTTTTCAACGCTTTGTCCTCTTATTATAGAGAAAGAAAAAATAATAATTTCCTCTAATGAGAAACAAACCCACAAGCATCACGTTTACAGCCATATATTGTGCTGCTGTGCCACGATGAGTTGAATTGAGTCAACTTTTTCTTGCTTGCTGTAATCAATTATTATAAATGAATACGGAACCCGATACATATTTCAGCCTTTTGTACCACACATATTGTAAAGAACGGTTAAAATAGCGGCATTATTATATAAATTGCCCAATTTAAGATATGTCTTAGATTTACGCTTTACTTTCGAAAGTTCTTCATATAAATGTTTCGATATCAGATTGTTGTAATATTATTGTTATTTGTATAAGACGACATGCGGGAGATTTTAAAGGTTTAAAACACGGTAGTAGCTTCGAATTTAAATATCTGATAAAAATAATTGTAAAATTATACCGTGGTTGAGAACATCGCGGCGCAAGACGTGGCGTCTGACTTAAGCGTGATGGGTTTGGATTTGATTCTCACTCATGGGATAGTTTAAACTATTTTTATTCCTTACCCTGGCAAGATGATCTTGAAATTCGGATGGGAAGCGGAATATCAATCATCATCATAAAGTCAGGAAAATAATATTAAATTTTTCATTAATTAATTCGATCGTAACTTTATATTATATATTTTTTAATTACTTGTTCAAATGATAACATCCAATAATTTATTTCCTCGAGGAGAAGTCGAGCCCAACCATCGTCTTTACACGCTACATCGCTTGTGCCCCTGCCACGACGCGACGGCCTAAATTAAATTATTTCGAGTGCTTAAAATGTATCATATTTCCACTTGACCACGGCAAAACCACAGGTTTAAACTAGTTTTAATATAAAATGAAATTTTCCTTCAAATTTTAACAAAAAAAATTGAACCCTAAACCCATATCTCTTGTTACAACTGAGTAATCAAGGCCGGCCATTATTATCTGTACAATACTGATATATCGATGCACGATCTGACCCCAAGTTCAAGAGATCAGGAAGTCTCTAATATCTGATATAAAAAATGAGACACGCCTATTTAAATGTAAAACGTCTAAATTACTTATTCACGTATAAATAATTGGTAAATTATAATTTTTAACTGGTTCATATAGTTGGATGGGTTTTAATATGGTCGTGATGCCACCTACTTAGATGATTATGAATTAAATTCCACGAAAGTTTTTTTTTCGCTTCATACAGTATCCCGCAAATAGCAAGGAAGGCAGAGTGAACCTGGGAGCCTATTGTTAAGATATAGAAATTTGAAATTTTGCGTGTAGATATGTTAGGAAGTGTAAGGGGGTACTAAGAGAGGATTTAAGAGTGGAATGAAATTTGGGAGAGAATGGAATTTCATATTTTACGTCTTCACGCAAAGAAGGCTGCGAATGACTACTAGTTAAATAATAAAAAATATCCTTTTCAGCATTTTGAATGCCTAAAATTCTAAGAAAAAGATCTTATGTAAACATAAAACCTCCCAAATTTAAGGACAAAATATCTATTCTTCCCTAATAAATGAATAAAGGGGGTTATATTTTAAAGGTTTTATCTCGAGATAAGAGTTTTTTTTAGATTACAGCCAATGTTGCCGTCCGCAACTCACATAATAAGGCATACCTCGCTTAGATAAGTGCGGTTACGCTGGGACCTGGGTACGGTTCGCAGAATAATTAAATTAATTATTTGAAAAAATTGATTACAAATAGTATATAAAAATGTACACGTGAATATTGTGGCTTAGATCTCCACTCTAGATAATAACTGGTTTAAGAAAATAAGTAGGTATTTACTTGTTCTCACAGACAAAGAGAGTTCTGACACTTAACATGCAATTTCTGAATAAGTAGTAAATAGAATGTATGAGTCTTAAGGTACTTAGCCTACAGCATAGCAATGCTGGTAACAGTGTATAGCATTTGCTATATTTCTTGTTGCCAATAACGAATTATATCTTAATATGTTTATCTATGGTATGAACTTAAAAAGTATGTTTGAAAATAAATATATAGATTTATTGTTTAATTTCATGCTGACCCTACAATTAGTCCCCACTGACCACGCACTGGAGCTGATCTAAAATAAGATATCTATAGTCGACCTGCGACCGGGTCGAATAAATCTACGAGTACGGCATTATGCGTGCTCTCTCTGCCGTGTTCCTGCGTGAAATGTGAAAGAAATATAAGAATTTTGGTAAAAAATAAGGTTTTATGCAGATTTAGGTAAGAATTTACTGTCAAGACATTGCGCGTTGAGTTGCGGAACTTATCGCAGTGATATGTCTTAGCCCAATATGGAAACAAAAATAATTAAAATATGATCAGCTTCACGCGCAATAAGATAACTTGTTATGTCATTATTACATATTTGCTTTAGATCGTGGGATTGGGGCTATCGTGGTGTACCATACAGAAGAATGATTATCTTTATTTTCATTTCCCGACCTTGATATATAAAACATGGCGTTAAGTTTCCCCATTCAACATCTCTCGTCTCGAAAATTTAGTGGGCTATTCCCCAGGAACGGAGTATGTCACCAATAAGTTCCCTCTGCTTATCCTGTTTTGCGGGAAAATGCGTGAAACCATTTTATTTTATTATGCTGATCACAATCAATTATAGGTGCGAAGTCGATAAAATAAAGTAAAAGAATGTCAAACAATAGGCTATAACGTCCACCTGTCACTTTTTGTTATTAAAGATTCAATATGAGGATTTTAATATGATTAAAGTTGATATTAAGTGGCGATGATACCGCGTTTTTGTTTTTAATGGGTAGTTAGTTCGATTTTTGTTTTTTGCTACGGGAGTAAAGTCTTTATGAAGTGATGGGACTGCTTTTGTATGTCTACGCGAAGGTTATGTGTTCGATTCTTACTCACGAGATTCAATTATTTTTATTTGCTCGCTCCGGTAACAAGACGCGGCGACCTCTGAACCAGCAAAATCTTGAAATTTGGGCGGTGTGAAACAGAATGCTTCATCAGTAGGTTCCCTCTGCGTATCCTGCCAAATTCTTAATTTACTAAAAGACAGACAAATTCTCAAAATAATATTAGTGAAAACGATATATTTGAAGATACAATTTGTTGTATACAACATGATAAACGACTCTAATGTATAGTTGAGTGCGTTTTCAAGCCTCTATAAGAATATTTCTCCGATATCTGATACGCGTGTAATCGACCGTGGTGGGATTGCCTATAAAATAGTTTATTTACATCGAAATATTTTAAATTAATAGCTTTTCGTTTGTTTGTGGTAAGTGGTTGTGATGGTGGTCTTAGGTTTGATTTATTATATATGTACACTTATGTATATATTAGTAGCTTTTACATACGGCTTCGCTCACCTAGGTAAGCGATAGGCACAGCGGATTATTTATTTTTAGCTTCACGCCCTTTCAGACACATAGCAGAGTAGGCAGAGGGAACCTGGGAACCTGGTGTTATTATTGGGAGTATTTATGGTATGTTCTCATTAAATAAAACAATTTTAATAGTGAAATACTCTCTGTATTTTATCTGCATTCTCTGTAAACAAAATAAATCTCCCAAGTGTAAAGATAAAAAAGCAAATAATGACATAATTCTTAAAATAAATAGTCGACGCGGCGCAGAAATAATAATACTCTTTATAAAGTTAACCATTCGTGACTTAGACGGTGGTATAGTGATGTATAAATATCGATATATCACGATGCTTTTTGATAAAACAATAAGAATATCTATTATGTTTATCGTTGTTGGCCCATTATGCCGCCAAATTCTAGCGGCATCGCGTATTGAGTGGCGAAACTCAACGCCGCTAATTATTAGAGGTAACTTGGATTAAGAAACCTAATGCTTAGCCTCTACTAAACATTAGGGCCATCATAGCACGAGATATGGTCTGTCTACCCTGCATAGACAGGGTAGATACAGTGTGAAGCTAAAAATATAAAGAACATTTTATTAATTTTCCATATCGACGAACACTTTCATCTTAAACGTGACTTAAAACTTATTTTTTAAAAGGACCACCATAAATATGGATAAGCATCGAGTTTTATAGCTATTTTAACATAAAATTTTATATTTACACAAATATAAAATGACTTTATCACGAGTTTCTTAATATTTACGAAATATGGAATGCTTGAAATTTAAATACAATGCTTAAAGCGTCTCTTCGTTTACATAATTTTTGTATAACGTGTGTTTAGTATAATAATACAATATGGAGATATATAAGTAAATTTTCTGTAGATAGCCGACTTTAAAGCCGATAAAAATCTGCCAATATATGCAATAAATTCGATTCTTCCTTGAGAAAAAGTAAAAATATTTTAATTTCCTTGGTTGTTGGGAATAATGAACAAGCCGTTAAGATTTTCCATTCAATATCTGAACCAACTAATTTAACTCCCACTTTCCACCCAAGTAGTTTTTCAGACATTACGTGTTGACTGGTGGAGGAACAACCTTTCCTGCCATACATAAAAAAACTGTAAAAATACCAAAAAAAAAACAAAATTATCGACATAAATCAAAAACACCACTAACCGCCCGGAGCAATCAAATCGTGTCCATACATTAAGAGCATTCATAGCTATGTCGCTTAATACAATTCATTGTACAAGGATCCTTGTACCTACCAAATTACTCTGACCCTCCCCACCCCCCACATTTAGTCCAAAATAGATGCTTTCAAAGGATTTAACAGCAAATTTAGAGCTCAACGTAGAATAGACAGATTCTACCCTCATATAAACACCTACCGGTGTTTCAAGACCTCTCAGTCCCATACAAAATGTATGGCTAACGCATGGATGGAAAGTTTCATATAAAATGGCCACGTCAATCAAATGAACCCTGTATACGATTTACAAACTTGAAAGGATTCACGTTTAGATTTTTAAATTTGAAAAGAGTAAAAGGCGATATTTTTATACCATTACCAGATTAGATCTTTATGTGTATTGATTTCTTACTGGTTCAGTTCAATCTTGTGTCGGTGGTTATGTGTTGAAATCTTACTTACAACATATATGAAGGCATAATAAGACTGTAAACGTGACGGTTCTGGGTTCGATTCCCACCCGGAGGAATGAATTATTCAAGGTTTTTGAAATTATATGATTGTCAGTGTTTTGGCACATTTTTTTCTAATATTTTTATAATAGTTTATTCACTCTGGTTTTGTCATGTTAAAGACAAAACCAGAGTGAATAAACTATTTATTTACTTATTTATCCAAATTGGATTCTGATTTTCAAAAATATTTTTCTTATAGCTTGACGCATATAGCAGGATCAAAAATTATAGCTTATTCTTCCGATAGCAGGATTCAAAGAGAATCTAGTTGTAAGACTCGTTGTCCACTTCCTCCTCGAATTCATGACACTAAATATTAAGTGACGGACTCAACGCCGTATTATCATCAAGAACAATAAAATGAAAATAATTAATTTCCTCTATTAAAACGAACCTACAATCATGGCGTTTACAATTAGACGTTGCCCCAATGCGCCATAATGGAGAAACAAATTCAAGTACAGCTATCAAAATTACCATTGAATCCACGACCACCTGCTTTCAATGCGATAACGATCCACAATAAGTTGTCAGTATGTAAAATACGTATAACATAAGTGGTAAGTAACCTTAACATTGCTATTGTTATAGAGGTACTACAATGCGCTTACGCAACTTTCAAAATCCAGTTCGATTTAGATACTTGAACAAAAGTTGTGAAGGAAGTTGTTTTATATATATGTATATTTTAGCTTCACACTGTATTCCGCACGTGGCAGGGTAGGCAGAGTCAATCTGGGAACGTAGTGTTAAGATACTAGGTTCCCATTAAGACATTTCCCTTCCCCACTTTCCGTCGAATTCTTGAGATATTGCGGGTTCAGAGGCGAAACTAAACGCTGCGCTATGTCTTGTTACCAGGGCCAAGTGTAGAACGATGATATACTACAAAAAAATAACATTTCGAGCACAACAGTTATTTACATAATATATACATATACATACCAACCTATTCGTACCGTACTTAATAAAATAGCACAATACACATAATTTTGTATGGAAACATAAATCTGTATCACGAAGCCACGGTTGTCGATAATCTGTGAAAAAGCTTACGTTTTTATTAGAATAGGGATATTTAGATCTTACGATATTTTTTTCTATCAGTCGTTGCGTGTTGAGTGAAAAAACTCAAAGGAACATCGTTGTATCAGACTGAAGAAATGAGAGATAATTAGATATTCTCCAGAATGGAAGATCAAATATATAACTATCGTACCTACATAACGTACGTCTTTGTCCGTATAGTAGGATAGAAAAAAGAAAACCTAGTGTCAAAATAAACATATATAATTCCAGAAACGGCATATAAAATCGCCAGCACTAAACAGTTTATTGTATTTTATAGTCATTTTTCTTATGGAACCTGTAATAAATCACTATTCTATTCATCGATACCTTAGTGTTAGTGCGATTGAGAGATTCCATTACGACGTTTTTGCATATCGATCATTATTTTATTAGAGCCCTCTCTCCCTTACTTCCCTTTACTTCCACTAATAGTTTTGTGTAATACGAAAATAATATTTTATTCCTCTAAAATGGATATTTATGAAGACAAATCTGTTTTTATTAACGTGATCGATTGGTATTGGTTTGTATCTATTTTGTGCTTGAATAAGCATTTTTTAGGCTCTCGTGGCGCAGTGGCTTAAGGGAGTGTCTGTAAACACTATGGTTGTGGGTTGGATCTTCACTGAGGGGAATTAATTATTATTTATTTATATTTTATTTACTTAAATAGTGTGACCCCAACTTTTACTAAAAAATCAACAAAACTTCGATAATGTATTACACGGTGTTAAGTTCCATTAACACGAAAAATCTCGAAAAAATGAGTGAGACTAAAAGTTTCTTAGGGCTTTCTTTAGTAACTCTAAGTATTTTACATAAAATCTTTTATTAAAATAAGTTTCTTATAAAATATAAAGCCTTAATTAGTATAAGAGCAAGTTAAACTAACCGCGGACTTCATCTCAAGGATGCTGTAACAGATTTAAAGATTACTTTACTCTTTTACGGTTAGACTAGATCATATTATAAAGTTTTTTTTTAATATCTAGAATATTTAGAAACGTTTTTTTGTTATAACTTCATGCTGTATCCCGCATGGAACAGCGAAGGCAGAGGGAACATAGTGTTAAATCTCTCCATTCCCCATTTTTCGCCTAATTTTTCGAGGCGTTGCCTGTTTAAATAAAAATAAAACATTAACAATAAAACATTAACAATTGGAATCGAAGCCTCAACCGTCGCGTTACACTCACTCCTGAACCCCTCTGCCACGGTGGCCTCAAAAGATTCAAAATTTACATAAAGGCAGGCAGGTGTATGTATACTGCAGATAGGTAAAACCATGTGAAAGAGGCTTAAGCGCGCTCTGTTTACGACACGCTATGAATATTGAAAAGAAACTTGATTGAACATAACTTTTACAGCCATTTTACTGACAAACTTGAGATTTTTGCTATATTTGTTTTCTATCTGATAAGCTACGGGCGTTCTTGTAGTTCAGTGCATATCTAAGTAGGTTTGTAGAATAAGGCTATAGGTTCAATAAAATAGACTAAATATTTTTTTAAAGCCAATAATAACCAGTCACTAAAAAAGAAAAACAAAAAGGACACGTACAAAATAAATCTGTGTGTGAAATGTTTTAATTTGTTGAGACATGACGGTTTTGGATTCGATTCCTACCTGAGCAAACATTTATTTTTGTTGTTTTCGCATTTGGTAAGGAGGTGAGACAAAGAGCGGCGTTGAGTTCCGGTACTGAACACTCACCTATCCTGCTACACGTAGGGTACAGTGTGAACCTGATTATTTTAATCAAAAGTAAAACAGTATTAAATACTTAATATTTCCACAAAATGCATGCAATTATCGTTGTCCGAGTAAGAGTATGAACGTAAATGCATCAAAGGATAGCTAAATTACACTGCAGTTTAAACAACCTATATATTGCTTTACTAAAGCTTTGTAATTCAAAAATATGGTTTTATATAGAAATTAAGGAATTTAGAAATGGCAGAAACTAAAATTTTGGAGTATTTAAATAAAACATGCCTCTGCCTTTTCTGTATAGCAGGGTAAGCAGAGGGACAGACTCTCCGCAAAATGCTTCCAGAATTCGGCGAAAAATGAGTGCCAGTAGTGTCATATTGGGAACGGGAACTACTGCGCTGCGACGTCCTAATAATATTTAAAAACTGCAAAAAAAAAAATGATATTAAAAGAATAACCGATCGTCTTACTCAATGTCATTTCTACAACCTATGTTCTTAGATGTATACTTTTGCCAGAACTGAGGTATATTCGAATTTATTGCAGTATTTTGCATGTCTGAGTGCAAATTTAAAGAGAGTGCGAAAAGCTACGCGTTTAACATATTTATATGGATTACAGATTGGTTTTAAACTTTATATACCGTTCTTTTAAGATTATGAAGAGAGAATTTTGTTTTGCTGGATTTTTAAATTATTTTATTATTGTTTCCAAGTAAGAGTATAATAATTCTAGTTTTCTTTCAACTTTGCGTTTCATCCCATAAATAGAAGAGAAGATTTATACCTTGAGAGATCTTAGTGTTGATTGGAATAATTACGTGTTAAGTGCAACGAAACTCAAATCTGTGCTTAGCGTTTAAAATATTTAATAAATTATTTCCTCGAGTGGAAATCGAACCCCCAACCTGACGCGTTTACAGTCACACCCTTGCGCCATGACTGGCCTCGATCTAAACTAATTCTATTTCAACTTAATTTCTCAATTTTAACTTTTATAATAAACATCTAAAAATCGATATTTCACATACATATATCTATACTAATATAATAAAGCGGAAGAGTTTGTTTGTTTGTTTGTTTGTTTGTTTGTTTGTTTGTTTGTTTGTTTGTTTGTTTGAACGCTAAGATCTCCTGATCTACTGGTCCGATTTACTATGTTTTTGTTTTGTATGAAAGCTGCATTTTTCAGAAGTGCTATAGGCTATATAACATTACATTACACATATATACTAATAAATTAAAATACTTTCTAATTTGACATGCAATTTATTCTGCCATTTTAATAACAACCGTCGTCGCTACGCGACCGCGTTCGTTACCGCGTCATTCTGATATTCATCCTTATGAAAATAATTATAATAGTCACTTTTAGCATTTCATCTAGATTGAAATTATATTTCTATAGAAATTATATTCTTATTTTTCAAGCAGGCGTAGCCGCGTCCGGGTCCGCTAGTTCGAAATATAAATAAAAAATTGCGAGACATCCTGAACGAGGACCAATACAGTGACAATTTACTAGGAACAATGCATGCGACGTCATGACTATGACAGTACTAGTAGTTTCATCTTAACCCAAAAATGGTCCTTCGAGCCTGATCCTTATTACCATTATATAGAATTCTAAATGCCAAATCATTTATTGCTACAGGAATATAATAAGAAAATATAGGCAAATAGATACGTGAGCAATTTGAGATTACAGCTGAGTTAAAGTAACTATAGTAGTTTGTATAATACTAATATAAATTATTATATTGTCGGTTGTACGTAAGACTGGTCAGAGCCAAAACTAAGTGGGGAAATTCGATGCAAACGTGCTTAAATCGTTTATGGATAAACAAGTATTTTGATATTAACGTCAATTTTGTGGATAATGAATTCGGTGCACGGTTGAGTAAAATAAAGTAGTAATATCATAAAGCTGAAGAATTTGTTAGGTTGTCCGCTCTAATCTCGGTAACTACCGGGTGAATATCCTGAGGCCTGACGTGGCGCAGGGGCCCAAGCGTGCGACTGTAAACAAGACAGGTTGTAAGTGCACTTCCACGCCGAGGAAACGAACTATTTAATATTTTCATTTCCTGCTCTGATAACGTATCAAAGGGCGGCGTTAAGAGTTCGGCCACTACAAATAATGCCTGCAGAATTCGGCGGAAAGTGGGGAATGGAAGTATCTCGATGAGGAACGGAGTGCCTTAACTCTAGGTTCCCCATTCCTTATATATGACTGGTACTTAGTACTAACTTCTAGCAGCTGCATTGCCCGCGTGGTCAAATGGTAATAACTACTCATTGTGTATGACACATGACACATTCTAAGAGCCCGAGGCAACTCTGAGCGCTTACATCAAACAAATAAACTTGATGGAATTATCCATAGCAAAAAAAAAAATAAGTTACTAGTTCCTAAGATTAATGCGTTCAACCAAACAAACTCTTCAGTTTTATAATATTAGTATAGATATAATAAAGTCAAAAGCTCTCAAAGTTGAACCATTTATTTCTTCTACGCCGCAATAATTATGCTTATTTAAATTAAACAACACTACTTTATCATCTATTGTGTGGAGCGACTACCACACTGCTATCTAATAATAATATAAATTATGTCTGTACATTTGTTTAGATTCTACTACAACGAGGACAAATTATGAATTGTATTATGTTTTTTTTATCTTTTATCTTTTATTTTATAACTATAGTTGTTAGTGAAATATATACCTAGTAGTATAGTTTTGAATGAGTTATGAAATAAATATGATAATTCTATTTTTTTGCATCACTCGTTTTCACGCTTAGCAGGATAAGTAGAGGCAGTCCAGCATTGCGTGTTGAGTGGCGGGACTTAACACCTTGCCTTGTTTTGTTATCAGATAACCATAGCTAGGAAATAAGAATATTTTATTCCTCTGAGTGGGAATTGAACGGACGACCGTCGTGTTTACAATAAAGTTCTTTCACACTATGCCTAGCCATGTTCATATTTCATGGTGATACACTACAATAAGAGTGAAGAGAGAAGGCGGAGAGAACCTAGTGTCACGATACATTCATATAAAGTCCGGTATACTAGTTAGTATGTTAACAGTTCGTTAAAATAACAGGTGCTTACCGTACAGCCTCAGGGTGAGTATAGGATATCTTGGTAGGAACGACTGAAATATCGATATAGTGGTAATAATAAACATTAGGTATTCTGGTTGTATTCGCCGCAGGGCCTACGCCGCAAGTAGGGAGTTCGATTTAAATGGGGCATTTAACTTTTGTTGCTTATTAGTAGCTGTTCTTGACATATGACACAAAAAAATTATTTAAATTCTGTGCTTATGATAATTTTATATATTTTTTATTTACTCTGTAACCTACTTATAGCGGTTCTCTACTTTCTGTCCAGTTTTGGGTGGTAGATAGACGTTTTAAATACGATAGATTTACAATAATTTTAATAAATACCTTCACGCTGTATGAAGATGATACAAATATCAATCATCCCACAAATAGAAATCGAACCCGCAACCATCACATAACTTACCACACCCAGTCGTCCACTGACCACTAAAATAGTAAATAAGGCAATTACAGTATATAAATAGACGTCCATTTAATGTGGACTATTTTTAGTGTAGCAACATCAACGTAATGAGTCAATAGGGCTCGCGGCCTTAATTGATGGGACTTGAGACTTTGAATCGTAAATTGATTTTTTTGTATGATTACCAGCTATTTTTAACTGACTGCAATAAAAGGAAATTGTTAGTTTGACATGTATGTTTGTATGTTATACCTATATTTGGTATTAGACATTATTAGAAATTATCGATTTAGATTTTTAAGCACGTGTGCTGAATTTTGTAAATATATATATATGTTTTTTATATGATTGTAGAAAAAAGCAATTTCACTCTTCATCATTCATCCATTCATCAAAATTAAATTTCTTTATTTAACAGCCCAAATAGAGATAAAAAAAATCGAATCCACAACCTTTACATTATAAATCCCTAATTGAAAACTATTCTATTCTACAAAATTAAGTTAAAACCCACTATTAAAATCACCACCCATCCATTCTGGGTTTACTAAGAAACATTTGTACTAATTCGTTGCAATAAAGCAACTCGTAATTACAGCACTTGATAAAGGACAGCTGTAGAGCGAGCACGCGACTTTTTGCATTTATTCTATCTGGAAAAAATAAAAATAGGCCGTCGTGTTGCAGGGGCACAATCGTGTGGCTGTAAGGGTTGTGGGTTCGATTACCAGTTGGGAGAATGAATTACTATTTATTCAGATTTTAATTTCCTTGTCCTCGTGCGCGGCGTTAAGCTCCGCTACTCAACACGCAATGCCTGGAATATGCGGCGGTAAGTGGCGAACGGATTGTTGTCCTTCCTCCTTAACACTAAGTTCCCAGGTATCCCTCTGTTTAGCTTCCATCGTAAAATAAGAAAAAAACGACAAACTCGGTAAAAGCGCATGGTCGCTACATCTACAACGCCACATAATAACGTATAAAAACATTTAAAGACTAATAAACACAGGAGCTTCCTTTGTCAAATCGAGTAAAAAGTTAGTTCTTTTCACTCGTATTTCATATAATATGTAGAAAACGATAGACAGGTGATTCTACGTTTTATTTATTAATTTCTTATTTTACTTTATATTGTATGAGATACGATCTTATAATAACTGAAACTAATATTGTATTTTTTATGGAACTGACAGCCTGACATTTAAATATTAAAAGTTACATGATAAATACTGATTGAATAAAGTTTATATTATTTGTTTAGATAGGTTCCCAGGTTCCATTTGCCTACCCTGCTACGTGGAGGATATAGCATGAAGCTAAAAAACATCTAATCTTACATTGCAAGTAAAAACATATGTATGTTTATTCTTGCTATACCACTTATATAATATATAGTATATTAGTTTACAGTTCTAAAGGGGTTGTATCTGGCAGAGATCCAGAACTATAATCCAATACTAGGTATGGGTTTAAACCAATTGAAAACTCATAATTTACCTCTAAAGTATATTGTTACGATATATTTCTTAGTTGAAAGACATTTTGGTAAACAATTTTGTTTGAAATTGTTTTATAAACGTCTAATATTGAGTCTTCTTTTTTGAGGTTGTTGTCGCTCTGGTAACTAGGCAAAGCGCGGTGTTATGTTCCGCCATTCATTGTACAACTAGGCGTTGCGTGAAGAAAGAAATGTATTAGCCCTAGGTTCCCTCTGCCCATCTTGCTTCGCCAAACAAACCTGGAACGGCCTACGATACGACATGGATTCAAAAAGTGCATCTATCTCCAACTTAAAGGCCGGCTAAGCAGGATCTCCTGAGGAGGAGTTATACGAGGTCCATCAGGTGACCAGTAACCCTCATGTTCCTTGTCGTTTCCATAAATAAAAAAAAACTTATCTTCTCATACAAACTAAGAAGATGTTCCTTTCATAATTCCCTTCCAATTATACTAATTGTACAGGTCTTACTAAATAACTGTAGACCGCAATTACATGACGCCAGGTGACAAGTGTGGAGGGTAGAGTGTTTGTTTAGCCTTTTTTATATTATGGACTTATGAAAGAGCTTTTCTGTCTAACTTTTTAGATTTCTTAGCCTTTTTTTCGCTTTTTTTATACTTTTCATAATTTTTTTAAAATCTTACTTTGAAAAAAGATGTTGTATGAATAATATTTGAGTATGATGATCTATTTAGACTTTCAATCACATGTGTTAATTTTGTAAGTGTATGTATGTTAGTACCTACACAAATTTCTCCGCAATTAGAAATTATATTGTGATTACACCTTTAGATTTTTAGAATTAAAACGAAAGAAAATACTTTCCCCGCATAGCACCAATTATCGAGAAAATACGTGAAATACCCTGCTTCGTGTTGTTATCAAAGTAAGGAAATTACAACGATTTATTGCTACGAATGGGAATCAAACCTAAACTGACAACTGACCGGATGAACCCATAAACTATATTTTTAACTTCAAAAAAACATTATTTAAATATCCTTTTATATATAACTACTTGACCGTAAAAAAACTAGAAATCATCTATTGTATAGAAGTAGACATCTGTGGATGCTAGTTTTAATAATGCGATTGTCATTCACTCGGATGAATGTGAACCTGTTCTTTTCAAGTCGTTAGACCACTTCGGGCTTTTAATACATAGATTATGGAATTATTATGATAATCCTAGTATTATTTAATGGAGCATTTGCTTTTTGCTTGGTTTGGTAGTGGGTTCGATTCCCACTCACAGTAATCTATAGATAGACAATGCAAGCCGTTAAATTCCACCATCCAACATAGAATGTCTCAAACTTTGCGCGAAAAGTGGAAAATGAAGTCCATTTGCATTCCCTACTAAATGCGGGATAGATATAATAAAAGAAAATCATTCCTCCGAATGGGAATCGAACCCAAAATCGTCTCCCTTACAAGACCACGCTGTGCCGCTGAAAAGCAATACAAGTTTTTACACAACCACAACAGCAACTAAAGTTATAGAATATTTCAATCAAAAAACATTACGCTTCGTGATTAGAAATAAATGTACTTCTTCTCGGTATCATTTGTGACATAGGTGCTAGTTTTTCTTATACTTTGCCGTTATTTTAATTTTTATTCGCAATTGTACCTTATATGATGGTTGGGAAACTGACTTAAGGCTACTGATATACGAGTAATAAGTTAACATAATTGCTTAGAATTATCAACTGGCCAGAGAGAATGCTAGTTATTAAATATTTTTTATATTTTGAAGTTTTATGTTTTTAAAAAAAGTTTTCTTTCAAAATATTAGCATAATTTAACTGTAATACAATCATAAGTTTCAGCGGGCGAAGCCGCGTTTGGATTTTTAGTTATTATAATTTTTAAATAAAGCAATAGTTTTTTTTTTAAATATGAAACTAAATAAGCTTTCAATATAAAAAGCTTCTCGAAAGCTTACATTTCTTTACATTATAACTACTTAGCGTTAATTTGTTAAAAGGTTTAAAACGACAACAGTATCAAAAGTGGCATCAGGTAGCGTAAAGTGAAAGTTAAACGATACGGTGGATGAGTCACAGTTATTAAAACTATATGATAAACTAGCGACCCGCGCGCGGCTTCGCCTGCTTAAACTGCATAATAAAATTAATTTACTGATTTGCATTAATTTCATTTTCTAGTATATAAAATATGAAGCGGTCGTGGCACGGAGGAACAAGGGTGTAATTGCAACGTGACGGTTGTGGGCTCGATCCCCATTAGGAGGAATGAATTATTGTTTGTATTTCTTCTGCCTCCAGAATTCGGTGGAAATTGGAAAATTTCAGCCAATTCAGTAAGCTGATTCTGAGATTAGCGTGAACAAACGCACAGACAAACAAACCAAAAAATGAAAAATGTTTTTTTTTGTTCTATTACCTTATGTTATGACACCAATAATGTTTTTTCTTATACATGTTCCATGTACAGACACTTCCTTACTGATTTCTTAAGATTTCATAATTAGTATACATGAATATAATAAAACTGAAAGATTAAGATTTTTTTTATTTCTCAAAATAATTTTACAATTTAAGAAAATTAACTGGTTTCCCAGTTGTTCCCTCATAGCAGAATAGGCAAAGAGATGAAGCCTAGTCTTAAAACACCGTCCAATTTTCTTTTCTCTCTCCAAATATGGTAAAACTACGGGCGCTTCATTTACGGAGGTGGTGGAGGCGAACCTAAAAGGGGCAATGTCACAAAGAGACGATAGGGTGATAGAGACACTGATCCAAAAACTTAAGGAAGGCGTTCTGCATAAGCCAGGCCAAATCTAAAATTCCACACCTATATACATAATAATTATACAAAAGACTATAATAATTATACAAAAGACTCTAATAATTATAATTTTTATTCTAATAATTTCTCTAATAATT
>HE671001.1:68713-92086 GCA_000313835.2 Heliconius melpomene melpomene
TACAAATGAAACATCAGCTTCACGCTCTATCCCGCTTATATCTTATATGGGTACTGGGATTCTGTAATATAGGCAGAGGGAACCAAAAAAAACAACAAACAAACTACAGCTGTGGCATAATATACTAATATTGTTTTATTTATTTCAATCAACCTCTACTAGCACGACATTCACAAGTAGTTACTGAGATTAGAACATTCATCCAAACAAATACAATTTTTATAATATTAAATATGAATAATCTTTTAACACTGATATCGTTTGCTCTAAAGAATTTTAAAACCAGTTTTTATTAGCACAGCGGCCAGGAGGGCGCGACATTGCTCCGTTCTAAAGTTCGTGACTGTGGTATACAGTTTAGTTCCTATATGCGTCCTTATTTAATAACATTTTAATATATATATACAAATAATATATATTTATATGGTGATGTAAGTTGTTTCATAATAATTGTTTGTTTTCTATTAAACGGTACGATACGCGGCAGTGTCAACACGTAATGCCTCCAGTGTTCGGCGGAAAGTGGAGAACGGAAGTGTCTTAAAGGGAATAGAGTGTCTTAACTCTAGGTTCCCAGGCTTCCTCTGCTTACCCTGCCATGTGAGAGAAAAAAATCCAATAATCCAATATAAAAAGCCTTGTTGAAATGGGACGCGATCTCGGTCTCTGCACACCTCCTCCACCTCGTCTACTGTCGTCAACCTCTTCACAGATGCCCTTTGGGAGGTCCTCAAGCTTTTTCACATGACCTTCCTCCAGTATCTTTTATAGACTTTCTCTGCCAAGTTATACGGGAATAAGCGTGAAACTTGCAAGATTAGAAAAAAAAACATTTAACTATCTCGCATTTTCAACAAATAAAAAAGGGTTAACTTTGTATTTGACGAAGGATAGAAGTCATCCAAGAGATTTCGTTTCTTAGAAGACATGCTACAGCCAGAGCTAATTTAGATGTGTATCGTATTTTTTATTCAATAGCCTCAAAAGAGTCGTGACGAGATACGTTCTCACATGCATACATATGTTAATAATAAAAACGATTTAATCTACTTTAAATTAATAAGATGTTTCAGACATTTAAATATGAGATAATTAGGTAAATTATAAGATATTTAAGAGGGACAGTCACAACTGATCTGAATGATGCGAAGATAGTGAGTTCAATTGCCACTTGTGGGAAATGAACTATTATTATTTTCCTTGCTGTAATAATAGCGTTAAGTTCCGGCACTCAACACATAGTTTGACGGCAAGTTAGGAGCGGAGTGTTCTACCACTAGGTTCCATTTGCCCATCTAGCTTAATTTGGAATACAGTTTGAAATTTAATTGATGACATTAGTATTTTTGTTATAGCGGCCACAGTAACATTATTTGTAAAATTAAATTAGATAAACAACTATTTCAACTATAACAAATCAACATATCATGATTCATGAGATACAGCCTGATGGTAGACGGAAATGGTAAAAGACAAATTCTAAGAGGTCAATAAGGCCCAGGGGGATGATATAAGACTGTTAACGAGATATTAGTAGGTTCCACTTAGAATCGAGAGAAAGCATTACTTACATTTCACCACCACCACCTTGACCATCAGTCCAGTGAAAAACGGAGAACAAAGTGAAATTCTACAAACTAAAATTATTTTTTATCCCGCTAAATGCGTGATGGAGCGTGTATCTAAATAAAAAGGTTATAATAATTCGTGTTTTCGAACTTGTATTACCAAATCACTTGTCATAGTTTCTTTTGATATAAAAAGAGAATAAGAAAACTGTTTTGTCCTTTGTGGATCAATTTAAGTCAAACATCGATTGACTTCAAAGGAGTTGCGGCTCCGGAAATTGAATCGGTAAACGTAAATATATATTTGGGTGAAAAAATGAATAGATGAATCCTTACCTTTGAAAATTGTGTTTTTCTAAAGTTATATTTACATTTGGTTTGAAATTGGCAATGGTTTTTTAAGACTAATGATAGAGTATTTTTTAGGCAAATCGAGAGGTAGGAAAATTAGTGTTAAGACACTCCATTTCCATTAACACTTCCGTTCCCCACTTTCCGCCGTCTTCTCGAAGCATTGCGTGTTGAACGACGAAACTTAACATCGCACATTGCCTTGTACGTAGTGCAGTGAATTCAAACTGATTATACACAATAGAAGACGAAAACGATAACGTCAAACCAAGCTTAAACTTGTTTTTAAAAATAGCAAGGTTTTGCCAGAAATTTGTATAATTTAAAATACAATGGACAATTCACGGCGTTTAGTTTTAAAATTCTCTACGCAATATCTTCAAAAATTAAGGTCCAATATCTTAAAATGTGGGACAGAGGATCTTAACACTAGCTTCCCTCTACGTATCACGCCATACGAGAAGGTGTTTTTTTATCAAGTTTTACCATAAAAGGCCAAGCCCAAAAAAACCAAAAGAACCACATCCAAAATTCAAAACTAAAGCTAGAAAACTAGTTTAGAACACAAATATAAATATTCCTAAGCATAAAAACTAAGCTATAATATCTTACATCGTCAAAATAAATCTACTGCACGCAGCACGTCCTCTTGCCCTTTCGAGAGTACAACTAAGAAGCACCTCAATCTATGGAAACACGATCTTATACCTCCAGGATAAGTGCTAAAATGATGGAATTACTTATAAGAGAGGTGGTAACCGGTTTAGTAAGAGCTTGCCACCGAACTACGCATCATTGTGCCAGCCTATTGCTTTAAGTTGTTTTGTATTTTAAATAGTTACAATATTATTTTGTATTTATGTTAATATTATTTCTGTGAAATTGATTTTGAATTATTTAAATGACTCAGCGACTGTGCTTGACTGGACCGTTGTGGGTTTGATTCCCTTTCGTTAATTAATTATTTTCAATATCTCGCTCTGGTAACACGACAAAGCGCGGCGTTGAGTTACGCTATTCAAACTAACATCGCGAATGTTTTATAAGTCTGCAACAAGGATTAAGTTATATTATTTTTAAAGGAAAAAATAAATATTTCTTTATAATAGTTCAAGAAAGAATCACTCAACTATAAATTTAGTTTTCAACATAATAAAGTAACATGCTGTTAGACACCCACCTACTTAGCATGTAATTAAAATAATTACTGTACATTATATATACGATACGGGTGGTTCTGTTATAGTTGAGATTCTTTTCAAGATTAACAGTTTTGATAAACAGATAGAAGTACGTTTACAATTGAAAAATTAAAGATTTTTAATGAAATTATAGAGATACATTAGTCGTCATGGCGTAGGGGCACTGAGTGTGACTATATACGCGACTGTTTCTAGATTTCCAGTCGAGTTTAATATTTCCATTTTCTTTGCTCTTGTGTCGAGGCAAAGCGCGGCGTTGAGTTTCGCCACTCAACACGTAATGTCTCCAGTATTCGCCGGAAACGTGGAAGTGGAATGTCTTAGCACTAGGTTCCCTCTGTCAACCCTGCTGTATGCGGAATACAGCGTGACGCTAAAATAATAGAGATAAATGATACACGCCTTGGAAATGGAATCCTCGCTCCAGTTTAGTTCAAATATATAATTGTCACGTAAATCTCGTAGACTAGCCGTGGCGTTGAGTTACGCCACGTAACACGCAATGTCTAAAAGTGGAAAAGGGCGTGTATAAACACTGGGTATGTAGGAACCGCCAGCTCTACTATACGGATAAAACATGAATCTGCATCGCATACATATACAAAGAAAATTCGATTAATCCTCGCTCCAACCACAACCAAATTTCAAATAGTTTGTCCAAACACCTAACCCAATTATGTAACAGCGTGCACATAAAATAATTGAATCCGCGACCCGCCTGGTTGTGAAGGCGTACGGGCTATAGACTATAGACTATACGTCCTTTGTGCTAGCCCAGCCTCGGGGGGCCTCGGGGGGCAACAGTAATGCATATCAGATAACGGAGTGCCTGGTCAATAATTGGAAAAGCATGTACTTTGCACTGCTGGAGGCTACATTTCAGTTACAATCGATGTGCAAAAGGAAATCTGGGCAGGTGTTTCTGAAATCTGTGTTTTTGATTGTTTTTTTTTGTGAAGGTAATTATAGTAAATTTAAATTCGATTCTTGATTTTTTTTTGGGAATTGTTGAAGCGACCTCAAATACTTGAAATGATATAATGTCAATAATATTTTAATCCTGGAAAACCTAAGGAGCCTAGTGTTAAGACACTCTAGCCCTTGAGAAAATTTTCGGGATATTCACGTGTTGAATGACAAAGTTCGCCTACCAGACAGAGCGAGAAAATGAGAATAATTTATGTAAATTCATATCTCCGGGTGAAAATGAAACAAATTATTCTTATAGAATTCAAAACATGGTGGTAAAATACAATTACTTTTTCCAAAATCAAACTCGTAATTTATAAATAAAATAAAATTGATGAACAAAAAGATTGAAGTTATTTTCTAATAATCTCTCTCTAATAATACAAACTTCGCGGTTTAATACCACCACTCAACACGTCTGTATAATTGGATAGAACTTGCAAAACAGAATGTCTACATATCAACAATTATACGAATCATTCAACAGAAACATTAACGTTCTATAAAACAAGTAGTACCAAACAGAAACTTGAAGAAAATTTCAAATAATCTGCAAGCTTCACTTCATGTGGTACTAAAAGCTCGGCTCCAACTCCAGCAGAAGTTGCTCCGCACTACACTACAGTACACTACACTACAGTACAGTACACTTGTTACAATACGAAATAAAAATATTTCAGCTTCAGCAAATTTCACTTGAAACATTTTTCTATTTTCATATTACAGTCGGAAATTTTGTACGGTCAGCATGAAAATATAGTTGTGTATGTATAGGCCCTTGGTTAGTTTTGGATTTTTTTTCAATTTCACACTGTATACTACAGGCAGTAGATTGTGTAGTATTAAGAAACTCTGTTCCTATTAAGACACTTCCGTTCTCCACTTGTATGGAGTTAATTACAAACTTATATCAAAGCTTTAGATAACACTTTTTCCCCATACTAAAGTAGGCAAAAAAAACCTTACATCAACACACTATGTCTTAGTCTATTGGTATAGGAAAGTCGTGAGTTCGATCTTCAGTCGAGGGAATGATTCATTACCTCGCTTTTATAAAATAACAGCTTATACGTTGAAATGGAGACACTCGTTCTTCAAAGTTTAAGTTATCATAACTTACTTACTCAAAGCTATTGCCCAATAACAAATAAGTTTTACGATGAAGCAACCAAAAAGCAGTGAAAGCTTATATAAGTTAACAATATGTCATCGAAAGCTTAGCTTAGAGCTTCTGTGTAGATAACCGGCTACAGTGGAGACGTCGCTTCTCAATTTGAGTGCATAGAGTAATATGTAGATATGATAATGTACTCGTATTGAAGGGACTTTTTTTTCAACAGTTTCAACAGTTAAGTAAGAAAAAAGATATGGTTTTTTATATCGCGAAAAACTCATAAACAATTCATAGAGTACTTCTGGTTGACCTAGATAATTCTAGGTCTAAAATTTGCAAGCTGGCATCTACAGGTAGTACTAGTTCAGGAAAAAAAATGAAGACCACACATTTGTGGTTAAATCTTAAAAAATAATAGCCTGAAAAGGCTCTGGCTAAGCTAGGCTTGAATTTCAGAAAAAAGCTCGAGACCGCCAAGTTTTGTACGGAATCCTCGGTGGGCGAGCCCGATTCGCGCTTGTCCGGTTATTTTAATGAACTAAACTGTAGAACCTTCGCCAGGCCAAGCTCGTAAAAATATACCAAGACGGCGCCAATACTAAACTACATTAAATTAACATGTAAAATTAGGCAAATTTGTTATTTTCTTCATTGACCGAATTGGTATCGGTTTAAAACAAATTATAAGACTTCGGCGTTAAAACGTCTATTAACCTATTTTATTTGAAAGTTACGTTCGTTATCGACTACGGAAAGGCCAAATATATTATAGCTTCTATACCTATAGGAATAAGGTTCAAATCTAGATTTAAAAGGGGCGCCGTTAGTGCAACTTCTTGAAGTGTTTTTTATTGTCCAAAGTCAACTACTAAAGTTAAATTTTGATAAGTTTTAAAGGTCATTTGCTTTGGATCAGTATAAACATTTTCTTTATATTGTATAAACAATGAACCATTCTCATTTCTCTGTTCTGGCAAGATAAAATTTGCTATCTGGAGAGCTATGTGGAGAATGTCTTAACATGTAGGTTTTTTTTCTGACTTGGGGTTAATGCTGCTAGTTGCATTGGCATTTTCAGCGACATCGGTTGGGTAGAAAAGAGAGTGCCCTGTCCCTGAGAAAATGCAACCACTACGTGGCTTCTTGAGAGGATGTCAACGGCGGCAAGGATGTCCCCTACGGGACATGAACCTCGACTTGTGGCCGTCGATCCGGCTGAGCCGAGGCATAAAAAAAAAATTACTGTAATATTAAATGCATGAATATGACACCTTTAACTGTTATGATATTGTCATAAACGAATAATAAATAATATTAATAATAATAAACAATATAAAGGCCGAAAAAGAAAAACAATCTAAATATTTGGAGCTAGCCCATGAGATTACCGCCATGTGGGATGTCAATGCGACTATCATTGTGCCGATAGTGGTTTCGGTTAACGGTTTAATAGCGAAAAGCCTCGACCAACACCTTAAGAGGCTATCGCTTAGCTGTTGGATCAAGAACCGGATACAGAAGGCAGTATTACTTGAGACGGCACGTATTGTGCGGAGGTTCCTCTCTCTGGGGCCCTAGCCACCGATGGCTTGGACCCTTGTCCCGCCCTCGGAAGAGTGGTTTTTTATATTTTTAAATGTATTTTTATAATAATTTATATTTAAAAATGTAAAATTTATTCACATATTTAATAAAAGTATATTCAGTATAAACAATATTATTATTTATTATATTTATTTAAGTATGTATTCTTCTATGACTCATCTGAGGGTTTACCCGAACGATATCTATCATTTCATGGTAACTTCACCTAGGGACTAATTTAAGGGATATTATATCCTCAATATGATAGTTTATTTAAAATAACCCTTTTTAACTTGTTAATTGACTACTCATAATAATGCCCTTTTACCCTCGTTAAGCGTGATTACAAATATTTTTATTATGGTTCTGTATATATATGGTCCAATATTTAAATATGTCCTTGCTCTGGTAACAAAGCAAAGCGTGGGGTTGAGTTGTGCCACCCAATACGTGGAATTCGGCGGAATTGTCTTAAAGGAAACGAAATGTCTTAACACTAGGTTCCCAGGTTCCCTCTGCCTATCCGGGATACAGCGTGAAGCTAAAAGACATAGTTTCTGTGGCGCAGTTACAAAGCATCTAACTGTAATTGAAATGGTTGTAGGTTCGATTCATACTCGGAGGCATAAATTATTTTTATTTTTCCGCTCTGTTAGACAAAGCGCGGCTTTAAGAGCCGCCACTCAACACCCAATGCCAAAATGAGGAACAAAGTATCTTAATAATAGGTTCCCTCTAACACGCTATGTGTGAAGAAAAAAGCGTAAAGCTGATGAATTTTATGTACTCCAGAACTTTTGTTAAGATCGTATCGTACATGAGAATCATTAAATTACACTATGAAATAGTAAAATTATGCAAATTGAAAATTAAAAAGTTAACAGCTGTTTAATGTATGTAATAAGTATTCTTAAATTAATTACATATTATAATAAAGGTGAGGATATTTTGGTGTTAATTTTTGTTATTGTGGCCGTTGTGGCTCAGTGGTACTGTTTCTGACTGTATGCGTAGCCATTGTGGGATCGATTCTCACTCATAGAATGAGTTTTTTGTATTCCGTAGTTTTCTGCTACTTAACACCCTATGTCTAGAAAATAAAGTAAATAATGGGGATAGGATTGTCAACTATAAGCGGTATAAGGCGTAAAGCTTAAAAAAATTACTATAATTGTCGTACTGTTTGTTGATATTGAGTTTTTTTAGCCCCACGCTATATCCACGTTACAGGGTAGGCAGAGGGTACCTGTGAACCTAATGTTAAGACACTTCGTTCCCATTAAGACACTTTCGTTCTCCATTTTCCACTGAATTCTGGAGGCAATGACATGAAAATTGGACTGAAGACTGTACATGAAAATTTTAATATTTAAGTGTAAATCTAGAGTGAGAATTGAACTTGCAACTTGTCGCATTACAGTTGTTCCTCGCTTGTTCCTCGACTCCTTCCAAAGTTAAACACCCATTATTTTACACAATTTCACACTTTAAAAAGAGTTAATACAAACATTTTATTACCGAACACTAATAAAAAGTAAATGTATGTAAATGAGTTACTTTTGAAGTATGCAGGTGGTTAGTTCATGAGAAAGTGTACTTGTCCTTTGACAAACATACACACACTATTATAACCCTTAAATATTGTATTTTAAAGATTAGATTTCTTTCATAATATTTCAATTTAACTTTATAGTTGATGGATGTAGAGGAAGTTCAATATTTTTTTCTATGTAATTAATTACGAATGAAATTTGTATGCGTTATGATGTTCTTTTTATATAACTCGGTTCCCATCGCGAGCGGAGCGGACCCATTAAGGACTATTTTGAACTCTCAAGAGTAAACTGTATACTTGTGTTTCACCAAGAAATAGTCGAGCGGAGAGGACCGAGCAGAGAGAAAGGTGAAATGAACTCGAAGTAATGCGTTGCGTTCAAATCTGGCTACGTTTAATTTTTTATACAATTTCTAAATAAGTATTTCTCGTTTCTAAATGTGGAATAGCACTAAGAATAAGAATGTTTAAAATTATTTCTCGAACCTAGAATCGTCGGTTTAACTGTCGAATACTATTCCACCGCCCCACCACGGCCTCTCAACAAAATTAATTATGAATATCGCGTGACAAGGAAAGACGTGTGAAAAAATGTGTAATATTTTTCAAAACACTACAATTAAAAGAAAACAATATATAATTGAATATGCAGATTTGGTTCTATATATTACCAGTTTTTTAAAGTGAAGCGATTATTTAACTTGTTTCCACTATTTAAGACCAGGCACAGGGAACCTGAGTGTTACAATATCCAGTTCTCCACTTTCTCCATTTCTTCGCGGGGCAGAACTCAACGCCATGTTTGATCTTGATATGTGAGTGACAGAATTAAAATAATTAATTTAACCATATCGATATCTAACCTAGAATCGTTGCATTTACAGTCAGTCGTTTCATAAAAGAATAATATATCACCCAATTGTCAAAATCATATATACACCTAACCTACTTAACATGTATTTATAACTCTAGCTTTCTCTTTCTTGAGTCTCACACTATATCCTGCATATAGCAGGAGAAGCAGCAGGACCTAACGGTAAGACATTCCGTTTTCCACACACAACCTAATTATTAAGATATTTATCTTGTTTTTAGAGCGAGGAAATGAAAAGACCTCATTCCCTAAGTGGGTATCGAACCTACAACTGTCACGATTAAAGTGACTGCTTAATTAAAGTACCTTTAACTTCCAAAATCCCACCCAAGCGGCAAAACCGTCTATTTACACCTTATCCCTGATCTACTTAACGTATAATTAAAACAACCAGATTATATTATGCTAATTTTGATAGTGTTCAAGTGCGGAAAATCATTTACAAGTTATAAAATATGGCGTGACGCTGTTAGTTAATTATGCATGGGATTTCAGAGGGTTACCTGTTTTGTTTCTATTATCATTTTAAATTTTGTACCTTTACTTTGAAGAATGAGGATACTGTGGCGCAGTGGAACGTGTGACTAGTAGTGTGATGATGACGGGAAATCTAATATTACGACACTGCTTTACCTTTAAAAAATAATAAAATATAAAAATATGTATATATCTATATCTATATATATATAAAATCGAAAGGTCACTCACTCATCACGAAATCTCAGAAACTACATATTCTAGGAATCTGAAATTTTGCATAGGAGTTACTTATAGGACGTAGGTGCTCGCTAAGACGGGAATTTGCAATATTCAACTTCTAAGGAGTTGTTTTTGGGGTTGAAAGTTTGTATGAAACTTCGTTACTAATGACATTTGTCTTTGTCATTCGTTACTAAATGCTAGGAGTCTCAAATTTTGCATAGACGTCACTAGGACGTAGTCATGGAGACAGAAATTAATAATAACATAGTTCACGCGGGTGCAACCGCGAGCGGGCCGCTAGTATATAATATAAAAAAAATCAGCTTCACGCTGTTTTTCCCGCACACAGCAGGGTAGGCAGAGGGAACCTAATGTTAAGACACTTTCAGCCGATTCTGGTGGCATTGTGTGTTGAGCGCTTAGCCTCGACACCAGAGCGAAATGGAAATATAAATGTAAATAAATATTTCACTTCCTCGAGTGGGGATCGAACCCACAACCATTACCCACTTACCCACTCACTCCCTCACTCATCGCACTCACCCAATTACAGCGATCCACTTTAACACATCGCCTAATTTACAATTTAGATTTACGTTTCGGTGTTTTTTTTCGTCCATTGTTATAATTGTTTGGACCACGCGAGCCTCCGTAATGTTCTTACGAGTATCACTTCCGCTCTGGTCATTTGTTTATTTTTATTGGGGTATTTAATTTATTATGTTAATTTTTTGTATAGCTATATTAATTAGTGTTATAAATACTAATATCATAAAAATAAGAGTTTGTTTGGTTCCAAGCGCTAATCTCAGGAACTATTGGGTTGAATTTAAAAAATCTTTTTGTACTGTAGTCCTTTTTCTAAGAAGTTTTTTCTCAGCTTCACGCTATATCCC
This sequence comes from Heliconius melpomene melpomene, assembly GCA_000313835.2. NCBI lineage: Eukaryota > Metazoa > Arthropoda > Insecta > Lepidoptera > Nymphalidae > Heliconius > Heliconius melpomene. The sequence goes on from HE671001.1 coordinate 79,529, forward strand.
GCATGTAGCGGGATAATCTAGTGTTAAAGAGTCTCTGTTTCCATAAAGACACTTCCGTTCTCCATCAAGAGGAAACATTCTACCCAACGTACTATAGAAATTACAATATCAAGATTATCTAACAAAGTTATGAAAGTAAACACGTAGAATATACACCTGCGTCGTACGTACACACTTCTCCTCTCAGTGTCCTTTAGTAATCCTCTTAGATGTAGCCCATTCCTCTTAGGTCTAGTAAGATAGGTCAGTGCGATTGAAAGCTTAATGTTAAAGTTAAAAGGCTAAAGTTTAAATATTTAAATAAAAAACGTAGAAAAAATAAAATAGGTTTATCGATGTTTTTATTTATTTTAGGTGGTGAACGGAAGTGTTTCATTGGGAATGAAGTGCCTTATCAATATATTTCTACGTTTCCTCGGAACGGAAGTATCTCATTGGGAACGAAGTTTCTTTTCATTAGGTTTCTAGGTTTTCTTTGTTTACCCTGCCTTGTACAGGTTCACTTTGCTCTTGCTGGTACTCTGACATGCCTGATTTGTGAAACTAAAAAAAAGACCATACAAGACGACACATAAAAAACGTTACCAAAAAACATAATTATTCAAAACAACATATTTCATATTTGTATTGTTCACGCAATTTTATTAATTATAATGACTTTATATATTTTTTTATTTCAACTCTAATGTATTGTTCTATTCGATGACGTACCGCCCTACGCTAAAGCGGAAGTGAGATTCGATCTGGATCCGAATAATAGGCGAATAATTACATTATATACGTACTATGGAGAAACAGTTTTGGTTCTAACGGTTCGAATTGGTTGAAATGGTTTTTAATAAGTTGTTCTGTTTATATGTTGATAGATTAGTCTAGAGTTTTGCCGATCTGTTGCGGAGAAAACGGAAATATATTTTAAAAAAATGTTTATTATTCGGACAACCCATGATCCATAAATATTATAATAAATATTTTTTTATTACTTAAAAGTAAAAAAAAATTCTTTCTTTCTTTCTTAGCTACGCGCTAAATCCCGCACATAGCAGAGTAAGCAGAGAGAATCTGGCGTTAGGACAGTCCGTTCCCCATTTTCCGCCGATTTCTGGAGGCATTGTGTTGAATGGAAAAAGTGAATAATAGTTCGATCTGCAGTAAACAGAGTGTCTTTACACTAGATTCCCTTTAACTTCCCTCCCATAAACGGGACACAACGTGAACCCATCACATTACTATGAATTTAGTTAACATAAATCCTACAAACGGAGGCTAACGAACGGAATCATTACAAATTACTCCAATAGGAACGGACGATGCTATCCATTAACTTCTATACAAATCTCAAAATCATTTGAAGGGATCCCTTTATGAATTACCAAAATTGAAATTACCGATTCCCTTTGAGAGTCCACGCTAATTATTTTGGCCATCAAGAAACACGAAGAAAGTACCCGTAAAGTAGACGTTTTTGATGTATAATTAAAGGAGGGTATTTCGAAATATTTAGCGAATTATAGAAATGAATAGCGTTTCGTGTTCCTTTTCCTTCTTGATGTAAATTATTTTTTGATTGCTTCGCAGGTTTTTAGGTAGCACTTTTTTAGGTAGCAATTTTAAGTTTGAACTTAGAGGCCATGGCGTAATGTGTGACTATAAATACTATGGTTGTAGGTTCGATATCCATATTTAAATTTCGGTTAGTAAACAAAGCGTGGCGTTGAGTTCCGCCTCTTGCAATACATAGAGTGGGTGGTTATGGATTCGACTCCCAGTCGGGAAAAAGGGATTTAATTATTGTCTTTACCTCGTTCTAGTAACAACACTAATCGATACGTTAAGCTCTGAGAGTCAATGTCTTAAAAATTGAGTGGATAATGGGGAGCGGAATACTGCTATATGCGGGTTACAGCGGAAAACTAAAAAAAAAAGGAACTGAACCTACTACCCCCGCGCGTACAATTCGACACGATCCTACTATGCTTTCACTCTAGATAACCAAAATAAACAGTAAAACATACATTATTACAATTTCCATTGCTACGTAAATAAACACCGACACGTTACGTACGCCCTGCGTCCCGTGTCGCTTCCCTAAGACGTAGGTCAATATTTGGTGAGCTCACCTCATTCTTTGGAGTAAGAGATGGTGTATCGATATGGTTTGTTTGTTTTTACGTTTAGATTTTTCTTGTATTTTTTTGGAGATATAGGGATAGGCTTGAAGGAACATGGTATACGTGAGTATACGTGTATATAATAAAATTCCGCAGTGTATTCTTAGTTTGCCACTACAAAAATTTAAAATATCTGTAAAAAAATTCTAACAAGTAAAGCGTATTACACTGTTCAAGAATATCTAGAGGATAAGCATGTATGGAATTAATGTCTATTGAATGTAATGCAGGATAGCTGCCAGCTAATGTAACAGATTGTACCATTGATTTTGAAAAGAGCAACTGTTGAGTTTCTTGCCGGCTCTTCTCAGCAGAACTGCCTTCCGAACCGGTGGTAGCTTTTTGTTCATATGTTCATTCGACGATTCAAAAGTGCTTATAATAATTGCCTATTTGAATAAAGAATATTTTGAATTTGAATTTGAATTATGGGAACCTAATGCTAAGATACTTACTCCCTTTCCCAGTTTCTACCCAATTCTGGAGTATATAACGAAGTTGACTAAAAAAAATATATATAAGGGCTTTAGAAAATTTCGAGCAAATGGGACAGGGTGTTGACATTGTCATGGGTCCAATACTCACTCGAAAGTATGTTTATATTTCAATTATTTCAGACTTTTCGCTCTGGCAAACAAAGCACGGTCTTGAGTTCCACTACTTAACACACAATATCTGGAAAATTGAGCGGAAAGTGGGAAATAGAGTGGTGGTATGGTTCTTTAAATCTGGTGTTCCGAGCGTGCCAGTTGAGCACATATCACTTCGCCAATGTCACGTTGTATGGAAAAGAGGAAATAGAGTGTCTTAACATTCACACTGCTCACGCTGCAATGCAAGACACGGGAACTTGTTTTTTATGTTACATCATTTTATAATAAAAAAAATGTACTATAATCTAAAACTAAAACACTATTAAATACGTTTTAAGTAATGAATCACTTAAAATCTAATTTCATTAGCACTCCAATTAATTAAATTTTAAGTTAATTAACTTTTTATTGTAGTTTAATAGGTTTTTTATCATCTAACTTTTTAACAAATCAACATGAAATTACACGTTTTTAAGGCTTATACCATAAAAGAAAAGCAAAGTAGGCAGAGGGAACTTCAGCACTATTGCTAAGACCTTCCCCGATCCTTTCTTACTACCACTTTCGTTTCCCACTTTCCACCAAATTCTGGAGGCCCTGCGTGTTTAATGGAGAAACTCAACGCTGCTTTTTGCCTCAATACGCGAGCGAGGTAATGAAAATATTAAATACTAGCGACCCGCTCGCGGCTTCGCCTGCGTGAACTACGTTATTATTAATTTCTGTCTCCATTAGTACCTACGTCCTATAAGTGACGTCCATGTAAAATTTGAGACTTCTAGCATTTGTAGTAACGAAGTTTCACACAAACTTAGCTACTTTTCATACAAAAAAAGCGAGCACCTACGTCCTATAAATAACTCCTATGCAAAATTTGAGATTCCTAGCACATGTAGTTTCTGAGATTTCGTCATGAGTTAGTGACCTTTAGATTTTATATATATAGATTTCTTTCTCTAGAGTGGGAATCGAACCTACACTACGTACACTACTTTCTGTCGCACACTTGTGCCCCAGCGCCTCGATTGCCCTCAAGTACAACAAGCACTAAATAGCATAAAATAAAGTAAATGAACAGGGTAAAAAAATCAAAATGAATGAAATCATATAATAACTGTAATAAATACGAAAGAATGTGTCAGATTTGCAGAAAATGTTCTGAAATTAACGGATATTTCATTAAATAGCTTAGCAGGAAACAATATCGGGTATGGTTATACTACTGAAACTGTGGACTGGACAAACTTATGTATTCATTACGTGGTAAAAATGTACAACTTGTCGATAGTCGCTTCCCACTTTTATTATTATTTATTTAATAATTTATTACACCATAAAAAACTTAAGCAATAAACAAAAAAAAAGAAAAAACAAACATAAATTATTTAACAATTAACACTTTTGTACGCTTAAGTCTTTTAAAATACGCAACTGATTTAAATGAATACCGACCACAAGTGTATATTCGTTGTGAGTTCGATTACCTCGAGAGGGATCTGGAGGAAATTAAATACTAAATATTATTTCCATTTCCGGGTATGGCAACAAGCAATGTCTCAAAAATTCGACGACAAGTTGGGGACTGTAATGTCTAAATTCTTTCTGCCTACTCTGCAATGGGCAGGATACCGCAAAAATGCAAAAAAAGCTTATATAACGTAAATTAAACTATTAAAATCGACCTTGTTCGGGAATTAATCAATTACAGGAGAACTCCTTCCTCCTTAAGGCACCAGTCAAATTTCAGCGCTCTTCGCCACTCTTCTCTTCGTTTTCCACATTCAGATATAAATAGATTCTTCACACGGGTAGGCAGAAGGAATTTGGGCTCCTAGTGTAGACATTTCGTTTCCACTAAAACACTTCCGTTCCCCAATTTCTGACGAATTTTCGAGGCATAATGGGAGAAAAATGGTACTATATTCCCGAACTCCAAACTTTACCCAGCATTTGACTGTCAGTCGCCAGCACACACCTTTCCCTAGTAATATCAGAGCAGATGTACTAATTAAGGGGACGAGGCGTGGGCGGGGTATTGTGACCTTCGATTAATGAACTAGGGGAAGTTTCGGGTAAACTGTACAAGGGAAGAGATGATGCGGTAGAATGATAATCTTGGAATGGAACAAGTGTTTAAGTTTAAGCAAGTTGGTCTTGGAATTTTCAGAGCGACGAAATGAAAATAGTTTATTTTCCCGAATGGGATTCGAACCCATGACCATCGTCTTTAAAATGAGCGATATGACCCCAGAGAGTAGACAATATCGAAACAATAATAATAAAAAATAGTAATGTCATGTAATATAGCCCGTCCAAGATAAATGATCCATCCAACACAAAAATAATATTTCGATTTGAACCAGAAGTTCCTGAGATTAGCACGTTCAATATAGTTTCATTATTATTTTCGGTTTTCATATGTTTTTACTTTCACACTGTATCCCGCAATTAATAGGGTAGGCACAGGGAACCTGACAACCTTATATTAAGAGAATCCTTTCCCATAAAGACATTTCCATTTCCCACTTTATTTTGGAGTTATTGCGTGTTTTGGTGTGTACGTGTGAGGTGGCGGAACTCAACGCCGCTCCTTTGCCTTTTACCAGAGCGAAGAAATAAAAATATTAAATATGGGAATGAATTCCTCGAATTGGAATCGAACCTATAACCTCTCGCCTTAACAGTCGCACCCTTGACCACCTGTGCCACGAGCTCACGACTCACCTCATTCATTCAGAAATCCATATTTCCAAAACAAATTCAAACCTTGTACCACAAAGTATAACTAAGTAAACATCCGACAGTGCCATATTTAGCTTGTAATTGCGGCAACAGAGACCGTCCAGAAGCAAAACCTCACTGAATCCTTTAGTAGGGGAGTCAGTTGATAATAATTTTATCGAAGAGGCTGCCCCTTGATTACCTTACTTGTTTTCTTTTTAACTCACTTAGTTTTGTAGTTACGTAACTTTGGGTTCCTGTAAATAATATATGAATTGATGATATGAACTAGATGTTAAGACCGTCCTGGCGCAGGGGTAAGGTGATACATGATACATTTGTGGGTTGAATTCCTACTGGGAACATTATTTTTGTTTTTTTCGCTCTGGTGAGAACTAAACGCGGCGTTGAGTATCGCTATTTAGCATGCAATATATTTCGAAATGTATTGCGTACCGTTTATCAGCTTCGCGATGTATCCTGCTTTTAACATGGTAGGCTGAGGGAAGATAATGCTAATACACTCTTTGTCCCACTTTCCGCCCAATTTACTAAATATTGCATATCAAGTAGCAGAAGTCAAACCCGCGATTTTCATTGTAATCAGAGCGAGGACCTGAAGATAATTAATTCTTCCGATTAGAAATCGAACCCACACTCGTTGCGTTTACAGTTAGGCCCCTAAAATATTTATTATATAAATATTAAATGTTGAATATACAAATACATTTAACATTTATAATGAAAATCTCACAAAATCTATGTGCGAGACTGAATCATTTTGTCAAAATTATTTTTTAGATATGACGAATCTTTTGTCAGCAAGTAACATAAGAAGTAATGAGTCAAATTTGAGTCAATTATTTAATTGTATTAAGTACAGCAACATGGCTCTGTAGAGCATTATTCGTAAATATACGCGATGATTGTTGGTTCGATATCCACTCGGGAAAGATTTTTGTCTGATTTTTTTCAGTTCGACGCTTTCCTTCTAGCAGAATAGCCAGGGAGTACGGAGCAGTAAACGATACGGGACGATCTGGAAGTGAAAAAGAATATATATTGCGGAGAAGTGAAAATAACTTAATAATTATTTTTAATTTTGTAGCTTTGCATAGCGCAAAGCTTTTTCATTCAGCACAGCAGGGTAGGCAGATGGAACCTCCATTCGCATTAAGACATTTGCGATTCCCACTTTCGGATGAATTCTTGAAGCATTGCGTGTTGAGTGGCGTAACCCAACGCCGCGCTGTGCCATGCTATCGAGCGAGCGTATTAAAATTTTAAATATTTAATGAAATTATCATGTCGGACGATGTAGGAATGGAACCTACAATCGTCGTGTTTCGCGTACAACGAAAAAGAATTGTCTTGAGACTCTCTAATTCTCCACCTATCCTAAATAAAATTAATAAAAAATACAAATATGTAAAACAACAAAGTTGACACTATTATCTAACAAATATTTTTGTGGCGACCTTAATTAGAAAAGCTATCCCGAATAAAATTTGAGCCGCTCACGAAGTAAAAGGGGCAAGGGTCGAGAAATTAAATTAAACTAATAACTTACTTTCGTATAACAATTTTCAATCTATATTAGCAAAATCAGCGGAAACTGAAAGGATGATACTCTTGTAATTATTATTTTTTTCGGTTCCCACTTTAGAAGAGTATACAATGAAATGAATTATTTCATTTTCTTTTATCAGGTTATATATAACAATAAGTTATTGTTCTAATATAACCTGAATAAGTTAATAAAAACACAATACTACACTGTAAAGGCAACGGTTGCGAGTTTGATTCCCACTCGGGGAAATAAAATTAAAATTTCTTCGCTCTGGTCAATAAGACAAAGCTATGTATGTGAATCAAACATTTATTTTTCTACAAATTGAACCTGTAACTATCAACACTGCCACACCACCATAATAATTCAACCTATTCCACCTTACAATAATAAAAGATATCTTCATAAATGTCTTTTTCAGCCCCAAAAATAATTTATGTAAAAAGTTTTTGTAGGCGGATTCAATTGTATTAAGCATTGTGATAACAGATTAGTGGGGGATATATTGTTTTTTGTGGTCCCCATAGAATTGTTTTGGGAAGTTAATTATTTATCGTTTGCCATACATATAACTTTGGGAACCTTTTCTTTTTCCTTTTGGACAGGTAGAAAGTTCGAAGTTTTACCCCATTATGGGTATAAGAATAGAATAATGTGTATATTTCATAATTTATGAAAGGCAAATTGTTATGTTATGTTATATCGGCGTTGAGTTCCGCCACTTTACGGGTCTGGATGTAAACTCCATTGCATGCCATTAGGAATGGAGTTTATAGGTTTTTAGGTTCCCTATGTCTACCATGCTATGAGCGGGATACAGCGTGAAATGCGAAATAAATTTAGAGGTATATACAGTGAAAATAAACATTTTATAAACAACATTTATAGGAAAGAAAAAATCTATTAAACCTTTTCATACAAATACAGTACCCTTATAATACGTCAAACTATCAAAACTGAAAGAAAAATGGACTTCATACGGTAAAGTTACTTTTATTTTACACTTTGAAGCAAAATATACCTTATGCTGTTAAAACAAGAGTTGAATTTGAATATTTTTTGTAAATTTATGAAATAGACGTTTTTTTATTTAGAAATTCTTGTTGTTAAAGGTTGTCGTGGTGCAGGGGCTCAAACGACTCACTGTAACATGACAGTCCTGGGTTCGATCCACCCGGGGGAATTGATTATATTATTAATATTTTCATTTCTTCGCTCAAGTATCAATGCCTCCAAATTTCAGCGGAAAGTGGGGAACGTGCCGTACGCCCGTGCCGAATATAGCAGGCATGAGGAACCTGAATCCCGAAACGTAATGCTAGGACGCTTCGTCCCTGCTTTCTGCCAAACTCTAGAGGCATTGGTGAGTTAATTGGCGGAACTGAACGCCGCGCTCTACATCGTTACCAAAGCAAGGTATACATGTCACACTGATATCCTCCTTTTTTATAATCGGTTAAGAATAGGAAATGATCAAATCTACGCTACTCTACACCTAAATAAATAAAAAAAACACATTTTTCTCATACTATCAAATTTCTTAGAAAACACGCTACGTGATGTAACTCAGAAAGATTTTAACTTGAATCATTTGAGCACGGGGATGATGCGTGCTAACGACGTGTTCAGCCACTGTATCCAAAAAAATAAGATATTCAAATTTATACTGGAAAAAAATTGTTACTTATTTTTTTAATACTTTTTGGTTTTATATAACTCACTGCATTTTGAATTCTCTCTCTCTATTTCTAGGATCTCGGATATCTTAGAATGTGTTATGTTTCATGCACAACTCGTGGTTTTTTCAATTTCAACGCATATATTGCAGAAAAAATAATAAAAATTAAAAAGACGACGACTTCCCCAGTAAATAATAATTTAAGGTTCTCTGATTTAGGAGGGATTGATGTTAAGGCACTCCTTAAAAGGTAAATTTTCCACGCGACGTATGTCTCACAGTACTGTGCGTCGCATTTCGTCTACTTGTTACCATAATAAAGAAGAAATTTAAATATTTTATTCCCACCGTAAGGAATCGAACCCATAATCGTCACGTCACAAAATATTATTTCAATTATATCTTTATTGAGGTGATCATATTATGATCATACCATTATATAAATTTGCCTCACCTAGATTGAACCTACGGCCTCCAGGAATTACCGCTAGACCTAAGGCTATATCAATGCTGTCATGTACAAAAATAATTATGATCGAATTACAAGTGTATCAGATATTCGCAGCATCTTTGGAATCCAATGATAAGATTCGCAAGAAACTTATCTTAAATATGTAATATGTAAATACTATATCATTGTTTAGATATTTCAAAATCACACCACGTTGTAGGTTGTTTGTTGAATGTTGATTAATTAGGGAATACCTGGTAAATGAGAGTTAAGCGGAAAATTTGGTGTTTTTTTTTATTTGATTTTCATTCTGGGAAATTAATTATTATCGTTTTATTTCTCTGGTAACAAAAGATAATGCGGTGTTGTGTTACGCCACTTAATATGCAATAAAACAGCGGGGACTTGATGTATTTCATTCGAATTTGAGATATTGTTTGTTATTTTCAACGGCGGCACTCAACACCGCACTTTCAAAAATAAAATCGAATAATATACTACCGAATTCTGGAAATATTTCTTGTTCAGTTGCGTAACTCAACAAGCTTTGCCTCAACACCAGAGCGAAGAAATAAAAATATGAAATATTTAATTACCTCGAGTGGAAATCGAACGCCCAACCTGTCACATTTACAGTCACACGGTTTTGCCCCTGCACCACTACTGACCTCAAATAAATAACAAGAGTAAAATTTTTCTCAAGAACATAAATAAAACCTTTTTAAATATCAAATATAAGTCCAGATACGGATATTATTTTAAATGTCAAATAAAGTTTTTTAAACGTAGCGTACAGGTGACATCATAATGAAGAAAATGTAAATGACCATATATGGTCATAAAGTAATATATAAATATTACTATAGTTGTATAAACAACTACAGTATTTAGTAATCAAATTACTACTAGACTCACTTGTTTTCTTAAAAGTAAATACGTAATGTTCCGATTAGTTAACTAAGTTGGCATTTAAAGAATTTTTACTTGTTTATATTTTTATCTGTTTTACTTTCCGTTATTTTTTTGTTATCTTCACGATGTATTCTATACAAAGGGGATTCTATACAGGGAGGCAGAGGGAACCTAGACTTCCCCACTTACGAAATGAAATATTTCATATTTTCATTTCTCCGCTCTGGTGTCCTGTTATTTAAGGTTATATATAACCTGACACATAATAGTTATATATACCTCAAAATTCGGCGGAAAGTGGAAAACGGAGTGTCTTAGCACTAGGCTTCCTCTGCCTACTCTGTGAAGCTGAAAAAAAAAATCTTTAACATACAAACATCTGTAGATAAATAGAAATCGAACCCGAAACCACTGTACCACTGCACCTCAACGGTTCTTCTAATGTTTATCTTACAAATTAATACTATTATAACGTCGATAATAACAAGTTTTAAACTCTAACCGATGCATTTGATATTCACACGCCGCTTTACAGATCTCATTTCTGTGTACACGTTAATTTTGTATGTAAATTGATCGTTTATGTTCAGTAGATGTGACGGAGGTAGTCGTGTCATCATTTAGTTATATTTTTTGCCTTTTTTTTTCAACTTTGTCTGTAACTCATGTATAGTAAGGTAGGTAGAGGGAACCTAGTATACATATACTCCGTTTCCCAATTTTTGTGATTTGATAAATTGTATATACATATATGACAAGTTATTTATATCATATTGGTCGTAGATAAGTCGTAAAATTGGAAAAAAATACAATATGGCTATAATATAACGATAAACTTAAGTATAGCGCTCGTTTAAAAAATAACCCTCTCTTGAACTGAATTCGAACTGGAAAATATCTTACTATATTTCACTGCACTATATAAAGCAAAGATCTACCCAAATAGGCCTATGAGACAAAACATCTAGGATTTGAACGATGAGCATCGAATATTCTCTATAATAATATTATATCGAGTTTCTACACAGGATTGAGGGTTTACCACCACCATACCATCACCATTCTGATTTATAATTGAAGCCTTCGAGAAACATAAGCTTTTCTCAAATTTAGGCAATCATTGTTCTATTGCCATTCCGAAACTCTATCGAGACGAATCATAAAAAGAGTAAAAAAGACAAGAGTAAACTACTATACAATACAATACAATACAATACAATACAATACAATACAATACAATACAATACAATACAATACAATACAATACAATACAATAGGACTAGGTTTCCAGGTTCTCTCCGCCTACCCTTCAAAATGCAGGATACAGCGTGAAGAAAAAAAAAACAATATCACGACGACGAAACGTCCGTGTATACAAAATATTCCTCTTTAAACCTACAACTATCACATTATTATCATAACTTGCCACTAAGCCGCGAGGTATTATTCGATATTATTTTTTAAATGTAAACAAAAAACCGATTAGCTTGAGCATCAAATTACATTGACAGTGTTAAAACGTGTTGATATGAATCATGCCACCAATTATTACGAAATTTTTTAAGATAAATTACTTTTCTCTACCCGGAGAGTTATTATAATCTTTAATTATTTTTATTTACCCCGCTTTCAGGTTCCACGAACGGATTAAGCGTGAAAGGCTGAAAATGAGAGAACTTGGGTGTCTTATAGGTTCCTTTTTTTACCATTCCATGCTGAAAAAAGCGTAAATGTAAAAAAAACACATCAACAAGAAAGTTACGGACGATCAAATCTGTGGCGTACATCAACTTATATAAAACACAAGGTTCCCTCTACTTACCTTCCTATCCGGGGGACCGGGACACACCATACAGCTATAACAATACAACACTAAGGTACATACATAAAATAACATAACAATTATCTGTCCGTATTTAATTTAAAGTAGGTGAACTATCAAAAGCACATATTAGTGAAACCCAGTTACAGTTATCTATAGTAAATAATATAATTGGTGGGAACGTGAAGTTTGACGAATCGAATCGGGTCAGATAAAGCCACTTGTTTTATCTTGAATATACTATACTATACTATACTATACTATATATATGATATATACTATACTGTACCGGACGGGCGGAACTCAAGCGAATGAGCCGCTGACGCCCTGTACACTATAGGTTCGGGTCGTGGGGACACGGAGTATGCTGAGACCCCAAGACGTTCTTGTCAGACGTTCTGATAAGAACGTTGAAACAGGAGGTTGGAGCAGGATATTGAAACACGATCTTGAATGCGGTATAACGGTCGGTGACTGTCGGCTTCTTTAACTGTTTCTTGTTTCCGATGTTCCTTGTTTCCTTGACTTGTTGCTGTGCTCGCTGTTGGTTGCCGACTGACGCTGTGCCGCCCGGCGCGCGCCTTTTATACCCGAGGCGGTCGGAGCGGATAACGGTAAAAAGAGCCGAGAGTCACCGAGC
>HE671002.1:12841-41229 GCA_000313835.2 Heliconius melpomene melpomene
TGCCTAAAAATCAGTTATCATTAACTTTGATTGCTATGCTTTCATTACAGGTGCTATAAGTAAATGTTCCTAATTGAATCTATTTATTGAAAAATTATAAGAAAGTATTTAAAAAAATACTAGTTTCGGATTTTTCCCTTGACATACACCCAATTACTTAACCGGATGCTAAATTTCACCATTCTAGATCATCTGGAACTTGGTTAACATTAAGGTCTATAGGTCAGTCACCCCCCTAAAAATTTACGATTTTTGGACGTCATTATCTAAATAACTGTTTGAGCTGTGTTTATGAAATTTAATGCACGTATACAGGTAGGGGGTCTAAATATTTGAGCCAAATATGACAGGTTTAGGTGGAATAGTTTTTGAGTTACGAATAGGTAAAAAGTGGCTTCAAATGGTTCGTGTAAAATAACACACGGTGCTGCTCGCCAGTTCTGAAACCCAGAAACTTGGCACGCGCTCCGCGCGTTTTAAATTGTTGTTCGTTCGGTTCTTAGTTGGGGGAAGGATTTGTTGAACTGATACAAATTAAAGCGAGTTGTATATAAAATTATATTAATTTTAGTCCAGTATATACCACTACAACCAAATGCAAGCCTATTTCAGTACAAAAAAATCACCTAATATCTAAATATCAATAATTTGTCACATACAAATTAAACATCTATTTTTTAATACTTATACATAAAATATGTAAAAAATAAACTCTTTTCTATATTATAAATGACATCGGTATCTCCCAACAAAAAAGCAATACAAATTTAGTTCAGCCACAAATTCAGCTGGTAAATGTCAATGAAACAATGCAATACGTCTGTCTATTGGATAAGAGGTGATCGCATCAAACTTTCATGTGCTTCATATATAGCATCGATGAATTTTGGTCTTTTATTGAATGAAATAATAATAGATTTTTTTTAATACACGGGCGTTAATATATTTGGTCGCGAATATATTTACTAGCAACCTGCTCGCGGCTTCGCCCGCTTGAACTTTATGATTATTTAATCAATGCACTAAAGTATTATGTTTTTTGTTTTTTTTTTAATGTTTGCAGCGCACTTGTGATTTCTAATGTAATTTTAAAAAGAAATGATATCATATTATCGTAATACTTATATTCATTAAGAATTCATAATTGTTTTACATAAAAATTCGACTAATACGGTTATTTAAGATCGATTCAGGAGTTTTTTAAATATATATGTATGAACTTTTTTCTTCATCCCTTTATAGTATGGTGGTTTTTAATTTGTTACAATCACCACATAATAATAAAGAATTGGTACTGTTTTTAAAATCCCGATTATGTAATCAAAATCCTATCTAGGGTAGCACCTAGTAAATAGCGGCATCAGAGCGAAAAAAATACCTCGAGTGGTAGTCGAACCGACAACCTGCCTCGTTTATATGCGCGCACACATACTTGCGCCATGCCTGGCCTAAAAAAAATGCTAATTAATTGACAAAAAAAGTGTAAAAGCCACAATATATGCTTCCGTATGTTTACAGACCCAGAAAAAAACACTCGATAGCAACTTTACACAATGTACCTTCACTATTCCCAACTCAGGAAGAAAAGTTTCCTTACGGGCGGTAATGAGCGAGATTAATGAAGTTATTTGCTGTGGTAATGACGTTAATATGTTGTTACGTAGTTGTTTTTGCACGTTCGCTTCGTGAAATTAACAAATTATGGGCGATGATTGTGGATTATTTTTAGCGGAAATTATTATTTGGATGGATTTGGAATGGATTTAGTTTTGGTGTGGTGTTATAATTAAACTTTTCATACATTAATTTTATTATTTAGTCATTTATTTATAAGGAAAAACAGTAAAATTAATTATTAATTTGAAAAAACATAAAAAATGATATAAAAACCAATCAAGTCTCTACAGAAAAAAAAATCCATTCAACAATCAGCATATTCAATCGTTTGCGTTTCATTGCATAATCATAAAAAGATGCAAACACGATATATCTATGAAAAATTTTATATGATTCAATGATTATTTTTAGGGTTCCTTACCATAAAATGAAAAAAAGTAAGCCTCATAGGATCACTTCGTGGTCTGCCATTGCCATTGCCATTATTACCATTTATCTTGAGATCTCAAAGTAATATCAAATATTTAGGCTTAAGATCCATTTAAGCACAGAAAAGTGTAGCTTCTAAGTCCACGCAACCAAAAGATACAAACTTATATTTGTAGTTCATTTTATAGAAACAGAAAGCATGCGCTCGCAAACTTAAATCGCAATTTTTGTAAGTCGTACTTCCGATAGACTTACAGTTTCACGCTCTATCCCGCACACAACAGGATAGCCAGAGGAATAGGTTTCCTCTGCCTAAGTTTACACACTCCGTTCCCCACTTTCCGCTGAATTCTAATTTGAAATAGGTACATATATATTGCGTAACATTATACAAAGGAGAACTCAATGATACTTACGTTGATGTATGTACGGTAAACAAGTTGTTAATATTATGAAAGCGTTTAACATTCATTGGAAGTAAACAGTTAGTTTACTTTGGATTATTGATTTTAGATTCCGATTCTATTTATATATAAAGTACGGATATTACAGGATGATGTGTGTTTTGTGCTTCGTCCTTACTTAGAACGTTTGAGGCCAGTCGTAGCGCAGAGGTAAAAGCTTGCGACTGGAAACCAACAGATTGTGGATTCGATTTCCACTAGAGGACATGAAATATTTAATGTTTTTATTTTCACGCTTTGGCACGAAGCGTGGAGTTAAGTTCCGCCACTCAACACAATGCTTGAAGAGTTTGACGGAAAGTGGGGAATGGAACTGGAAAAGGAGTGTATTAATAATAGGATATCCTGCGTACTGGTCAACTATTTTAGTCTATAGTACATAGAAAATCAGTATCAAGAGGTTTTGAGTTTGCTACTCATCCAACATAGTAAACAGTTCACGTGAAGTGTTAAATAAACAATGTTAATGATCAATATAGCAAATATAATGTACAAAGCAATTAGCGCGACAGTTATGTTTACACGAATTTAATATAATGTTGGAATAAACATAAATTTACATTATAAATACTAAAATTTAGTTGAAAAGTGAAATTGTTAACTTGTGGTCGTGGTAAAGTTGAGTGATTTGACACTTATTCCCTCATAGCAGGTTAGGCACAGGGAGTCAAATATTAGGGGCAAATTCTGCCTAGTTTTCGAGGCATAGCATATTGAAGGGTGTTGATATTCAAGTAACATCCTATCCTATCCTATCCTATATCTTATAAAACAAAGTCGCTTTTTGTGTCTGTCTGAACTTTCTAACTCTTCTTCTTCTAAACCACCCAACGGATTTTGATGCGGTCTTCACCATTAATTCGAGTGTTTTTCGTAGAAGGTTTATATATAGTTTATTATTTGTACATTCTTATGTAAATTAACATAAATACGATAAATGTGTATAAAGTCCTACCCGTTGAGACACTTTCGCGCATGCGCTGCTTTAATGGTAAGTACTACATGAAAAAAATGTACTGGAGTATTGTTCCTCTCAATAAGATCTACAAAAAAGTCCGCGAGAGCATATTCTTATCTTTTAAGAATAACGTGTGGTGATCATTTTTAAATAAATAATTTCAATATATTTTTTATTGTGAGGGATATTTTTCCATAATGGTATTAATCCTTATCCTTTAAAATACTTTATTAATTTTCTACGTTAAACGAAGATAAAATTTGCTTTTTACAATATTTCGAAATTGCGAATAGTTTTACAGAAAAACGCATTTAATTGTTGACACATCCCGCCGTTGACACATCAGCTGTATGTTACTCAAGTTTCACTTATCCCTTACTCTCAGCATATAAATAAGTATATTAGTTACGTTGGCCATTTAATGTAGGTCTGTGACTGTCTTTTACTGTTTTTCATTTTAATAAGTACTTTAGAAGTTGTTACAATATCAAAAAAATCATTGCAGCGAAACGGCTCGCCACACGCCATGCGTCCGCCGTGCCCGCTTACCTTACACGCATCGGTGGTTCAGTGGTGGAATCCTCGCATGCCACGCGGGCGGCCCGGTTTCGATTCCCGGCTCATGCATTCTATTTAATTTTCCTCACAGGCAGCCACGTAGTGCTTGCTTTTCATCAGGGACAGAATACCCCCTTCAGCATTAACCACAAGCTCGAAAAAAGAAAACCCGCCTGCCTCTATAGCAACGAAGATTTAGATGCGTTTGCACGTATTGGATAATTGGAGTTGAATGTATTATTTAAGCGCGATATATTTGGTTTCACATTTTTTGTAGTAGTTATTAATAGGTAGGTTTTTGTTTATAATTTCTTCCGTTTAAAAATAGTCATTTAACTATCTAAAATAGTCATTTAAATATATTTTAATAAGTACTTGAAAAGATTAGTAGCACAGATTTAAAATTACGGTATCTACTAAAAAATCCTTGCTGTGCAAAACAATTGGAAAATCCTTATTGAAACTACAAAAATGCGGGTTGCATTAGGATTTAATTAATTTTCACATTATCTTAAGTGCTTTGAAAACATACATTACATGAATAATCCAGTAGTTAAAGCGGGCGAAGCCGCAAGGGGGTCGCTAGTGTTTCTATATATTTGCAAAAACAAAAAAATATATTTGCTATTTATATTGAAAATAATTCAAAATCATATTAAACAATATATTAATCTAATGTTACACTTCTCTTATCATAATCTAATGTTAGATAATTCAAAAGAATGAGTCATACTCATAAATAGATATATTATTATCAAATAGCCTACAGTCGAGCACTGCCTGCCGAGCCATGATGATCGACAAAGTTGCTGTTGTGACCGGTTCTAATAAGGGAATCGGTTACGGTATCGTGAGAGAACTGTGCAGGCGTGAAGTTAAAATAGTGTATTTAACTGCTCGAGACATAAAAAGAGGAGAAGAAGCTGTAAAAAAACTGAAAGAAGAAGGATTCTTTCCATTTTTCTACCAATTGGATATCACTGACAAAAAAAGTGTAGAAAATTTTGCCAAACATTTAGTAAGAAAATATTCATATATAGATATTTTAATAAACAATGCTGCTACTACACCGGAGGATTTTAACAAGACAACTTATGTTGACGCTAAACGTGTTATCGATGTAAATTATAGAAGCTTTTCTAATATTCAAGAATATTTATTTCCAATACTAGGCGATGATGCAAGAGTTGTAAACATCTCTAGTGATTGTGGTCATATTTCAAATTTAAAAAACACCTATTGGATTGAAAGACTTACTAAACAAAATTTGGAAATCAAAGATATTGATGAATTTGTTGATTGGTTTTTGGAATCAGTTCAGAATGAGACATTGAATGAAAACGATTTTGCTTCCACTTCTTTCCTCGCTTATCGAATATCAAAAATTGCTATATGTGCCTTAACCAGAGTTCAACAAGCCACAATAGGCAGAAATATATCAATTAATTCATTACATCCTGGTTTTGTTAAAACTGACATGACAATGCAACATGGAGATTTATCCATTGTTCAATCGAGTAAGGCTCCCGTTTATTTGGCGTTAGATTGTGACCAGTCTCTGAAGGGGAAATTTATATGGTATGACAAAACTGAAGTCGATTGGGCTGATCCAAATGTTAAATTGAAGTGCCAGGATAAAGAAGAGGTGGACAAGTATTTTGAGGCTGTATCGAAGACATAATAGTATTGGTTTTCAATGTTATTGCTTTAAAGTAAACATATTTAAAAGTATATAATTTTTTTTTTGGTGGTGGTCATTCAAAGGAAGCTTCACTTATCTCATAAATAAATACCTAACAGAATCACATTATCTTTTATTCTTTATTCTTATCAGTATTCCTATCAATCTTCATTGAGTACCTACTCCTATACCTAATCTTGTAATAAGGACAGTGATGGCGAAGGGCACTTGGCTAACAAGTGTGTGACTGTACGCTCGACTGGTTGTGGGTTCGATTCCCACTCGAGAAATTGAAATATTTATTTGAATTTACATTTACATTTCAAGGTAAAGAGTGGCGTTCTGTTCTGTCACTCAAAACGCAAACTTCTGGAATTTAGTGGAAAGCATCTTAATACTATTCCCTCTGCTTACCCTGCTATGTGCGTGATACAGCGTGAAGCTGATAATATTGATATAAATTATTTTAATAAGTTCATAAGTATTTATATATGTATTCAGTAAAAAATACGCCATCGACAATTCATTATACAATAATAATAAAAGCAAAGATTTCAACTTTCAACGTTGCTAGTAAAAAAGCCGATAAGTTTCTGTAGCGAACCAATTATTTTTGCTCCTCATTTCTGTAAAAACGACTATCGCATCCAGAACAGACTACAGAGACCATTGCGGATCGCGACTGGATAATTGGACTGTCAGTTGTGGTATTGTCTTACCTCCGACCTGTAAGCGAGCTGACGTCTTGCATTAAATACTTTAGTTGTACTATTATATATTCGTTAGCTAAATATATATTAGTTTTTTATTAAAAAAAAAACGTATATAATATAAAAATGTTTGCAAATATTTCAATGCACATAGGGTGGGTGGGTTCAATCTATATGGAAAAAATATTTAGATATCTTTAACTTGTTTTTATTTCCGACTCTCTCAATTGATGCTTCCGCTTATGCTATCGCCAAATTGGTTACTAACAGTTAAATGTCGCTTATTATAGAAGTTTAATGTTTGATACGCATTCTTCACTTCCGGTACAATTGATATTAATTAGTCAATTGATATTTAAATAAGTATCAATAAAACTAATGAGTGATCATTGCAAAGGAAATAAGTTATAATTTAAATAATAATTTATGAGCAGTTACTGCCGCTTACAGGTGAAAGAGGATGATGACACACATACATAACACACGGTTAGGTTCAATAAAATAGAAGCTTGTAACTATATCTAAATACCATATAAGTGGATGCTTGAAAACAATTTTTTTGCGTTATTCTCCATCCATTCTAGAATAATTAAAAATCTCTTCTTATGATTACTATTCTCTAAAGCTCCAATTTTATATGAGTAACAATTTGTATCTAATATTCAAATAAATTGGCTTATTATATCGATTTCAGATTTTTTTTCTGCTTCTTGCCTTGCATTTTACTCACCAGTAATAGTGGATGATTTTTAATATAATAGAGAAAATGGTGTTCAAAAAAGCTCTTGGTTATTGTATTTATAATATTTCTTCCGATTATGAAACTTTTCATTCTTCTTCTTCTTTGTCGTTTCACTCTTGACAAAGCGGTCGTCGTCGTCCTTTTTGAAGGTTGGTGGTACGCCACATAGTCCGACGCCATTCTACGTGGTTGACTGTCTGCCTGGTGCACTCATAAAGAGAGTCATTGAGGGCAGCCTTCATTTGATCTGTCCATCGCATGGCGGATCTACCGCGTGGCCTGCTACCCTCAACTTTTCCCTGAATCACATGGCATTGCATGGAAATATCTTCTTTTTTAACTTTTCAATTCGAATAATATTTGTGAGTCCTTCAAAATATGAAGATTACAATAACGCCTCGCTAGCTTCTCTCGTTATAGGTACACTGAAAAAGCTAAAAACTCTTATATTTTTTTGTGTTTTTTGAAAATGATTAAAAGTAACACCCTCCTCGTTAAAATGTTCAGTTGTGGGAGTATTTTAGAGTACTTCAAGTAAAAATCTTTTACTTACTAAGGATGCTCGAAACACATATCTCTGTTTAATGACAGTCGAAAAAATACAGAATAAATATAACATATTTCTCGATATCATACTAAAATCTTATTTTTTTCCAAGTTATAAAGATTTACTGCCTAGATCTGTTCTAGACAGTGCGGTAAAAGTGGATAAAGATAATTGTATTTAATAAATCTGAAGAAAGAGAGACCAGTCGTAGCGCAGGTTCACGAAGTGTCACTATAAACGTTAATGTTTGTAGGTTCGATGATATGAAATATTTATTTATATATTTATTTCTTCACTCTGGTTTCGAGACAAAGCGCGGCGTTTAGTTCCGCCACTGAATATGCAATGGCAGGAAGTGGGGAAATAAATGTTTTAACACTGGGTTTCCTCTGTTTACCCTACTGTGTGTGGGATACAGCGTAAAGAAGGAAATATATTTTGAGTATTCGTTATTAGTATAACGAAACTGAGTGTTTTGACACTATGTTCCTTCTGCCTATCCTAAAACCCTAAATATATTAAGCGTTATGCGTGATATTAAGTCCTTATCTCACTACATTAGCTTTAAATAAATATGTATCAATAATTCCCACTAACCGAGATATATTTTATCAGAGCTAAGGCCCAAGGTTAAATGAAAAGCGAAATACAATTGAAAAGCAAAAGTAAATCTTATTTTTATACCGAACTCATTTAATAAGAGTATGAAAAATACGACCCAGAATGAAATAACTTTCTGAATATTAACATTAGATATTTAACTTGATATTCAACATGGAGGTTACTTGGGGTTTGTATAATAAATATTATTCTTGTGTGAAGTTGAAGTAATAGAAATGATATTCCTGGAAAATAGGATGTTCCTACTTCTAATATAATAGTCCTAGTGGCGTAGTGGCATATCATCTAATTGTAAACACGAGGGTGCGGGTTCGATTCCTATTCAGAGTCTCTTCTGAGTTCAACGTAGTCCTTAATGGGCCGTAGTCCTTAGTGGAAATGGGATATAAGAAAACCAAAAATATCAAGAATTTTAGGTCACTAATTTTTGTCCTTTACATATCTTTCTCTGAATTCGTAGTGACATAGTTGGGACAAGAATCAATATAGTATGGCTATGAGTTCAAACCTTAGTTACTATCTTCATCAGCATTCGTCCACTTTTAAATATAAGCATCTTCAATAACACACCACTGAAAGCCGGACCATTGAGAGTTGTCACTTTCAATCTTTCAACCGTTTGTGATATTCAACCCGGCGTTTGTAAATCGAACGGAAATTGAGAAAATAGACTTATGTGTGTCTTTGTCTACCATCTCTCTCAACATGAATCTAAGAAAGTTATATGAAATTTTAATAAATTTTCATTTGGCCGCCAATTTGGTCGCAACGCCGCATTTGGTTTTGTTAACAAAAATTCCTTCACCTGAGTGGAATTAATATAGATTTTTTTATTATCTAATATTGAAAATGTTAAAAAAATTGGTTGAACGCAATCGCAGGAACTACTGGTTCGAATTTAAAAAATCTTAGTGTGTCGGATACTTTATCGGGGAAGCCCAATAAATTAATTAACCATAATATCACGGTAAACGTTTCAATGTAGCCCACCGTACTTGCAGTCAGTTAGTACTGTACGCTTATCTTAGTTATATATTAATCATAGTTAAACACTAATCTTAGTTAAACACTAATCGTAATTATTTCCAATTGACCATGGAAACGTAGCTGAAAGTCTAAGCCAGTCCATTATAAACGGATTTTTAGCATAAAGTTTTTAATATCTTGGATCTCGTAGAGCATAAGTGAAATTCTTCTCTAAAATATATATACAGTACATTTATGTAGGTCACTTTAAAATCTTTTTCAACGACAATATGTTCCAGAATCCTTGTTATATAAGAATGTCTTGCGGGAGTATATGAATATTTTATATTGTCTTTTGTGAACGTTTAGTGTGAAAGGTCCCTATTTGTGTTCCCTCATACAACTCTCATGATAAATATTATATGTGTTTCTGTTGTCGAGTTTAAAAAGATTTAAGGATTCTTTTAGTAGTACAGAAGAATTCGTTTTTCGAGGCCGTAGTGGCGTAGTGGCGTTAAAATTAAAATTAAGTTGAAAATTAAGTAGATAGTGCCATACTTTCTGCACAATTTTCGTGTATTTTATCACTAGGTTCCCTCAGACTGCGCGGGAAAAAGCGTTGCTTCTTTTATAATTCGAGAAAGTGAAATCAAAATTGTGTGAAGGTAATAAATCGATTTGGGCCGTTTCAATGTGTTATTTCTTTGGAAATTTCGTGGGAATTTGTTACTTAACTTGCAAAAAAGAAACAATTTCCTTTCACAATAAATTAAAAAAAACAAACAAGTTCTTTGCATAACAAAATAAATTAAGCAACAAAAATACAAACAAAAAAAAGCAATACAACATTAAAATGTCACATAATTTCCATTGAAATGTCCCTCCAAGACGAATTTCCTCCAGTTAACGCATTCTGAGATCTCATCTCATCTCATCAAAACCGACTTTTGAAGACGTTCTACAAAACAAAGTAAACCTAATGGAGCGAAATGAGATACGAAAAAATACAACGTCGCCCTTATCATCCGATTCCTCTGTCGTCGAATTCATTGAATTCTCCCGTTTTTATTTTACGGTCTCGATGTCGAGAAGAACCTAGTCAAATGCAAATGGTTGTTAAATTTAATAAGAAACATGAGTTTGTTCGTACTTATTTAATATTTTTTGTCAGTTTTAGTAAATAAAGGAGTTTTAAATTATTTGATACATAGTACTTTAAAACAAGTGATAGTAAGGTCTAAGTCGGAGTTAACCAAAATGATTAGAAATGCATATAAAAAGAAATATCATGTATTTTTAATATAAACAGCTACGAGAATATTTTGAACCATTTTGCCTATAAGAAGAATACAAAAAAATCATAAATTTCCATAAGTATTTGCAAATAAATAATACAAAAAGTCATAACATTAAAACATTTCCTTTTGTTTCCATTGAAATAGTAAAATACGTCTCGAATTTAGAAATTTCAAGATTAAGGAACGAAGTATCGAAGAATTTTCATTAGGCGAAAGTGGAATTCATTTCCCCGGAGTCGATCGAGGAATTTAAAGTTCGTATATTCTAAGGGTATCGGAATTTTCATAATCAATCAAATTCCGTTTGTTTGCCGTCAAGGTACGCCGACTCGACGATTTGGACTTTGAAAAATCAATTATAGCGTGAGATGTTCGTTATAATTTTCATTTGTATCATCGAGATTGGTATTAACATAAAATTGTATAAATTATTTTGATTATCTTTATTGTTTGAGATCTTCTTTGAGCGTTTAATTGATTTCAGTTTCTTCTGTTGTTTTGGCGTCCTTTTTGCACCGCTCAGATATTTATGGATTTTTCAGTTTGTTGTTTGTATATTGTATAAATTATAGTCGTTGTAATGTTATTTTTGAAAACAAAACATTTGTGTTGTCTAGTTATTATTAGAAACAGTTTTTATATAGCTCAAGATATAGGGCCCCCAGATTTACGTCATTTTACCAAAGCTGAAACTGTGAGGATTAGTAGTATGCGGTAGGTTACAAAAGGTAGGTAGTAGGATTACAAAAAAAGGAAAAAAATATCACCTAACTCACTTAATACCTACTTCTTTCCCAAGCTTCGCGATAGATACGAGAGTATATTGTAGGGTAGGCAGAGGGAACCTAGTGGAAAGGAAGAGGGAAACTCGTGGCATTGCATGTTGAGTGGCAGAACTCAACGCCCCGTTTTGGCTTGAAATGAAATGAATATATTAATTCATTCCTCTGAGTGGGTATTGAACAACCGTCGCGTTTACAGCCACTCGTTTGTGTTACTACGCCACGATAGCCTCAATACATATATAATGTATGAAATATTGTACGTATGTATACGCATGTTTATATTTTAAAAATATACATTCAAAATAAACAAGTATCATACAAAATATAAGTTCTACGAGTACGAGTCTATTTAGAACACAGCTTGTGAAGGCGCTACGGCACGAAACAGTTAACTCTAAAACAACAGTCCTGCAGAACACTTATGTAAACAAAGCCGCGGGCGAGACCAAGTACAAAATAACACCCGAGCTTAGGTTTACGAGTCATTCACTCCATTGGATTTTTCTTCTAATGATAGGGAAAACCTTTTGCTGCGTGAAGTAGATTGTAATTTTTTACATTTTCATGCTATATCTGAAAGCTGAGCATTGAAATTTCCCGTTTCCGACTCCGTCATTCCTGAAGATAATGATCTGGATGGGTCAGAAGATTACCATAAAAATAACATTTTAACTGGGTTTTAATTGTTTCATTGTTTTGCAACCAGAATGTGAAATGATCGAAAAGTATATAAAAAAATATTATATTGGTATAAAAGTATCTACTCTACTAAGTAGAGATTAAGTTAAGAACAGCATTTAGCACCAATAAGATGAACATAATTTAAAGATTAGCTTTACACTTTTTTTCACGTAAAGCAGTATAGGCAGAGGGAGCCCTAGTCACTCCGTTCCCCATTTTTGCCCGATTTTCGAGGTATTACATGTTGAGTAGTGGAACTCAACGCTGTGATTAGTTTACCAGAGTGAGAAAATAAAATTAATGTATATATAAATATATATATAACCTTAAAATTGAGGTTAAGCCTATAAATAGACTGAACCATAGTCATTAAAACAAGTCAAATCAATCTAGCCGCAATATTTTCATTCGATTTCCTAGTTTTATTTCCGCAAAGAGTAAACTATATTCCGAAACGAATGGGCCAGAGTTTATGGGTGCTTTTCTGTTGAATTTTATTCAACTTGTGTCAACTATTTAGCGAGGCCCCCATCCCTGGGGGGTGGTAACGGACGGACGCGTCAAGTTATATTGGCCCGTCCTCCGTAATATTTCATAGTGATTTGTGATTTATTCCCCAACTGTCCCGAGTTAGAATCGAGCAAACAAATTGATTCAATACGTCTTCCTGTCCGAACAACAATTATTTGTGTTGGAAACTCGTCTACTGTGTGAAATTGTTATTTCTATACAAATATGTAACTGTCATCGTTTAGGTTATGTTGGGTGGTGTACTATACGGGTCATATAACAACGATATGGGTCAAATACCTAATAATTGCTAGAATTAGGTAAATATTCAAAAACTGGTCAAGTGCGAGTCGGACTTGCCCACTGAGTGTTGTCAATTCTTGCCAAATTTCATATTCAATGCTATAGAATAAGGTTGACAAATTTAAGAATGCGAGTGTATGTACTCGTTTAATGAGAAACGAACTGTAAATATATATTTGTAATGATTTTTTTTTATTTATACTCGTATTACAGTCATGGTAACGTTATTTTTGAAAGCTAATAATTAGTCTTATCAATTAGGTAAAATTAGATAAAATAATTTTTCAATTTATCAGATAAAATAATTTTTCAATTTCTTACATAAAATATTTTTTCAATTAGGTAAAATAATTTTTCAATTAGGTTAAATTAGATAAAATATATTTAGTGATGGCTTGCGCATATCATCGCCGCACATTATGAAAACATTAAATGATCCAAGCAATGTATGAAATATTTAAAAAAATATAATATATATAGCTTTTAAACCTTCCACTTTCACATAATAAAATCCAAATAAAGGAAGTTTCTGTAAAAAATTGGTACACTCGCGTTCTAAATGTATGCGCATACATTTCCCATCGTTAGGATTCCACTCAGAATGCAATCTAAGATAGTGTTGCTCTAGATATGGAAAATATGTCTACAGATAATATATATATTTCAAATTAGTTTTGCGTATTTTATTGATTTTCTCTGTCATTTAAAAGTTTTTTTTAACAGATATCAATGTAATCTGTCGTATTTTGTCTTATCAGAGCAGGAAGATGATAATACAGTCGTATATAGAGTATTAGAAAGTAGTCGATTAATCGAATGATCGCTTATCCGAACCACTACGTCCACCGGAGAACGAATAACCCCGAGAAGTGACCAGGATCAGAGCAGGTCATTACCTACATATTTGTCTGTATATCTTGCGTGATTTATTACAATAATTATGCTAAATATAGATAAGAATAACTCCATATTTAAGTGTGTGCTAAAATAGAAAACGCTAGAAAATTAACTTCTGTCGTATGCAATAGATGAATGTGTGCCCAACTGCCCACATATTTGAGATAGGAAATTTAGAAAGAGTAAATTAGAAATTAGACAAGTTATTTTTAAATATAACATTAAAGCTGTTGTGTGATATTTATATAATAATTGATAGAAAAGATTTATTGTATCTATGTACTCTTGTATGTATGATATTATATTCTACATATAAAAAAATATTTAAAAAATGTCATATCTAGAAAGTATTTATCGTTAAAATAAGTTACTCGTGTGGATATAGAATATTTTTATATTCTAACAATAGCTCTTAATAATTGGAAAAGGTATTTATAGAAAATAGAACAATTGTGATGGGTTGTGTTGAGCCAACTTCGCCTAGATATTTTATCTTTTATTATTTTTACAGATATATTTTTTTTAAAGTTTCATGTTTCTTATAAGTCTAATAACTATATTTTTTTATAATTTTAGTCATAAATTAAATTTTATTTATAATAAGCAATATTTATTTTAAATAAAACTAGGTACCCATTTAAGTGACGCTCTTTCTATGAAGATTAAAATAAAATAATATTACTCATAATGAAAAGTAGCTTTATAATATTTTAAACTATTTAACGACCTGCTCGTTAAATTTTTTTAGTTAAAGAAGATTTAGTACGATTTTTATTTGTTAAATAAAATAACTATTATCTCGCCACCCTGTTTGTTTAATTTAAGATAGATTTAAATGCTGACTTATAAACATATGCAAGTATGTAATAATTATATTATGTAATAATTATAGCTATTGTTAAAATAAACTATTGTTTTTTTTTCTTCATCCCGCATATAGTATGTTAGGCAGAGGGAACCTAGTGTCACTCCGTTCCATACTTAACGCTGAAATCAGATAAAATATTAAAACTATTGTTAAATTATGTTTGTATTACAAAACACTTTAAATAATAACACTATACCTAAGTCGTATGTTATTGTGTTTATAAACAAATATAAATAAATATTTTTCTTAAATACAGAAACAGTTGAAATCTAATGAATAAATAAAAATTATATTTTAGCATTTTCATTATATAAAAATCTACATAACAGGCTTTAGCTTAGTCCTAACATTACTGAGATGCGTCTCTTAAAGCTTTTTCGACGTTTGCATAGCAACAATGCAATTTAAGATTCGGATCTGTCCAATCTCTTTCAGATTTGTCGAACCAAATGTATTTTCCTTTCAGTGATTGATCAGCGTCCAATGCTAAATAAACAGGAGCGACACTTGATTCTTCCATTGTCAAATCACCAGCATTATTTGTCATGTTTGTTTTAACAAAACCTGGATGTAAGGAATTGATAGATATTCCTCTTCCTAATTCCTTTTGTTGCAGTCTCGTTATAGCACATAAGGCAACTTTAGATATTCTATAAGCGAGTAATGGCATTTCTTCAAAATCAGCCTCGTTCATAGTATTATTCTTCACGGACTCTAAGAACCAATTTACGAAGGCGTTCACATCATCTGCAGTTATATCATCTTTAGTTAAACGATCGATCCAGTACTTATTTCTTAAGTTAGAAATATGACCACTGTCACTAGATACGTTGATAACACGCGCGTTGTCATTCAAAACTGGGAATATATGCTTTTGGACATTGAAAATACTGAAATAATTGATATTGATGACATATTTAGAATCATCATAGGTTGTTTCAGTAAAATTTGATGTTATAACACCTGCATTATTAATTAGAATATCGAGCCCTCCGTGTTGTTGTTTCAAATAACCTGCAAATTCTTTTACACTGTTCTCATCAATCACGTCGAGTTGATGAAATACCGGATTATAGCCTTTTTTCTTTAAGCTATCTACTGCATCTTGTCCACGTTTCACATCTCGTGCTGTGAGGTAAACAACTCCAACTCCTCTTCTGCATAATTCTTCAACAATCGCATATCCAATTCCTTTATTAGAACCTGTCACTACTGCCACCTTATCCGCCATGGTTGCCTTATTTTTTATAACTAATCAACCGACGATTATAACGTGCCTTATAAATGTATTACTTTTGATAAGGCAAGATAATTGCGTAATAATAACTTTCTCGTCTTTTGAGTACATGCGTTGTTTGTGTGATTACATTTTTGTTTTGATTAAATAAAAAAATAATGTAATGTTTTTCAAAATATACGAAAAATATTTGTATGAGTTAATAAAAATAATATTTGGTAATAAATTCTTAAATTATATTTGTGGACGATGTTTAGAAAAAATATAGAGTAATCGATGGGCGTTTGTAAAGTGGTATAAAGTACAGCATAAGTAAGCATCTTTATCATCTTTATTATATTAATCAGCTGTATCTCACATACATCATGGTAGGCAGGCAGAATATAGTGTTAATACACTCCGTCCCCCACTTTCAGTTTACGTGCCATTGCGTGTTGAGTTTGCCTTGGTGCCAGAGTGAAGAAATGAAAATATTAATAAATAATAATTCATCCCCTAGAATGGGGATCGAACCCACAACTGTCGCGTTACAGGCCTTGTACCCATGGGCCACGACCTCTATTATGTTAATAGATAATATAAATAACATTATTATTTAATATCGGCAATCATAATTTTTACTGTCTCGCATGAGATTAGATAAGACTGAAGTGTAATATTTCATAATAGTATATATATTTCACAATAATATGTAAATAAATAATGATTATGTACTATATTTCTTATGAAGAAATATCTATCTGTCAGTCTTCACATATTTTGCAGGAAGTGGGAACTTAGTGGCCAGCACTCTGTTCCCAAATTCATTATTCATTAATTTTTAAAACATTGCAGAGCTCAACGCTACGTTTTGTCTTTAACTCCTTAACAAGAAATATAAAAATATTTTATAAAAAAATATCTTCATAAGTAATAACTAAATTATTAAAGTAATGTAACATATGCATGTGAATACCAAGCCGTTATTTTAAATTGAAAAAAAATATATATAAAGATAAAAAAACATACGTCGAATTGATAACCTCCTCGACTTTTTTCGTCGGCTAGTAACTACATATTTTGGTTTCGATTTATATTCTACCTAAAATTTTAACCAAAACCATAAAACTTAAGGTCAGTTATGGCACAGTGGCACAGAGTGAGACTGTAAAACCGACTGGTTGTGAGTTCGATCCCCATTCGAGGAGATGAAACATTTATTTAAATTTATATTTTAATTTCTTCGCTCTGGTGTAGAAACAAAGCGCAGTGTTGAGTTCTACCACTCAACACGTAATGCCTCTAGAATTTTTCAGAAAGTGGGGAACGGAGTGTCTTACCACTAAGTTCCCTTTGCCTACGCTGCGGGACAGCATGAACCTGATTGATTTATTTATTTTTATTTTATCATAAAAGTGAATATTCCAATGGATAAAATGACGCTGCTATCACTTCTCTCTATTTTTCCATAGCAATACAATGTTATGTACACAATAGGTCAAATATCGACCACAAGTGGTACTGGTGATAGTTTTGTTAGCATATTCGCAATATGCCTCAACTATTTATTTTGAATCCACTTACTATATATAGAAAGTAAATATACAGAGAGTACCTATATTTTAAATAAATATTTATTTTTTAGTCAACTAACAGTTTGTTGGTAGTTAATATTCAAATATAATTATAGAATGAGACTGAAGAACTGTAAACACGATAGTCGTGAGTTCGATTCCCACTCGGAGGAATGAAATATTTAATATTTTCATTTCTTCGATTGGTAATGAAGCAAAAGTACGGCGTTATATTCCGCCACTCACGCAATGCCTGAAATATTCGGAAATGATTCAGAATATGGATTAGAATGGATTGACTTTACTAGGTTCCCACGTTCCCTCTGCCTACTTACCTTGTTAGTCATAAAAAAAATCCTGAGATTATCTCATTCAACGTGACAAAGTGTTATGTTTTATACATAGGTATATAAAATACATGTATATAGAATATACTTGTATAAATCAATATTATACAAATAAAGTACCGAGGTCGAATAACAGTAACAAATTAAGTGATTCATCAGCGAGTGAAGCTTGCGTGCGATACCGATGTTACCCTTCACTAAGTGGGAGGAATAAATAAGCTTACATTAGCTATCGGGGTTCCCTCGCAATGTTTTCGTAATAGGATTCCGTATAGTTTGTTTTAATTAACTCGTTCAATATGTATGAGGAATTGGAATGAAACGTCGTAATGTTTTGATTATGTTTAAGAATATTTATTTAAGACTACTTACAGAGGAATAAATTAAATACAGAGACGTCGCGGCGTAGTGGCATAATGGTGTGACTATAACGCGACGGTTGTGGGTTCGGTCCCCACTCGAGGAGATGAAATATTTATTTAAATTTATATTTTAATTTCTTCGCTCTGGTGTCGAGGCAAAGCGCGGTATTGAGTTCTGCCACTCGACTTGCAATGCCTCCGGAATTCGGCAGAAAGTAACACTAGGTTCCCTCTGCCTACCCTGCTGTGTGCAGGCGCGGCGTGAAGCAGAGACGTCGCGGCTCAGTGGCACAAGGGTGTGACTGTCACAGAATCCACAACGGTCACAGTGTCCGTCACACGTCTGACTAACAGCAGAGAATGAAATGAATGTGAAGAAATGATATTTTTTTTAAAAACTTCATGCTGTGTCTTACACATAGCATAATAAGCAGAGGGACCCTGGGAACCTGGTGTACCGTTTTTCCCGGCATTGCGTGCCCCGAAATCAACACCGTGCTTTGCCTCGTTAACACAAGGAAAATTGAGCGAAAATTAATAGTTAATTTGCTTACAAATTATTTGAAGTGTAATATTTATCGCCGTTCCCATACTTACGCTAAGTGGTTGGATACAATGCTATATAATCAGCTGTATTTATTATTATTTTTAGTTTGATATAGATTAACTTAAGTTTACTCGTATTTAGATAAAATTGTATTTTTTGAAATGTTTTCCTTGTATTTATAAGTTCTTGATAAATACATTAGTGATAAAGAAATTTAGGTAAAAAATATATGAGGTGAGTCGTGGCGTAGGGGCACAAGCGTGAGACTGTAAACGTTCTGGCTATGGGTTCGAATCCCGTTTGGAATGTAAATCCCACTATTGAGTATGCCACTCAACAAGTAATGCTTCCTGACACTTACTCGTATACGTAAATATTTTCTGCTGTATTTCTTTATTTGGGGAGTTGGTAGAGAGGACCTAGAGTGAATACTTTGTTCTCAATTTTCAAATTACTACATGCATTTCGTGTTAGCTGGCGGAATCTAACGCCGCGGTTGTCTTATACCAAACTACAAAACGAATACAATAAACGTACAAAGTAATATTCTTTCGAATTTAACCTACAATCATGGTATAAAAGATCAGATACTACACCATGTTAAGTGAATTAATTATCATAGATTTTTTTATATATACTATTAAATAGTGAACATACGGACATCCAGTTTTTAAACTTCTTGTAGTACCTACAATTTATTCAATATAAATATGACTGCTCTGTTTAAATATCGAGACATTTTGTGTTGGGTTAAAATTCAACACCGACCTATGTACCATTAACCATTTACTTTTAACCATGTTACTAGAATTAGAAAATGAAAATTATTAATTCCCTTTAATAGGAATCGAATCCACAACCAACGCGTTTTCAAGATGATCTCTCTCGAAAACTATAGTAATAAATAATAATAACTTATTACACCCAAGTACTTTTATAATTTGATTTTTATTTCGCAATTATGAATGCTTGTAGTTTCTAGTTGAATAAATAAAAGAGCACGCGAAAAACCTATTTATTAAGCTTTGACTGTAATAAAAATAAACTTGAAAATGTACACGAGTTTTGTTTACACTAAATACAGCTACAAATCTACCCCTCTATACTATAAACATATGTAGTAGTATTTTATTTTTCGCTACTGATGTTATTTTTAAACATAATATTTTTTAAATAACGTAGACCGGAGTGTTAACACTAGTTTCTCTCTATATCCCCTAGATGCGGGATTCAGCGTGAAGTTAAACAATATTTGAGGTCGAAGCAAGTGAAACCTGAAAATAAATTTTATTTATAGAAAACGATTTCGTGTTAACTATTAATAATTTAGAGCTTAGCTTTTTTAATTAAAAATATCAATTTATATTGTGCTATTTATAAAAACGACGACATTTAAATATTTTTTAAGTTTTCCTTTAAGGGTTTAAAATATTAAGTTAATCCTTATTTTTTGAACATAGAGTGGATTTAATTAAAACAGCCATTTATAAGCTCATGTCAAGTAAATTTTAATTTACAACTAGTATTTTTCTTTTTGAAAATTAATTCTACTTCGTAGAAAATATTTTTAATAATTTTAAAGTGTTATTCCACACTTAAGGAAAAAAATTGTTAAACTTTTAACGTAGCGGGATTTGAGCCCAGGCTTCTTGGAAATCTAACAAGCTCTGACCTCTAAGCCATACGTTCTCAAACTTATGGCTAAATTAAACGTATTTTATTTTATAATTTATATACTAAACATGAAATAAATTGAAAGAAAAGTTAAATACAGTGCATTTTAAACATTTTGGATTGGTACGAGTACGAGTATGTTACATCTAATTTCACCAGCGGTTTGTATTTAAAATATTATATTCTTGAAACATTATATTTAAAATAAATAAGAAAAATGAAACACTACAATTTCTCCATCTACCCTCCAGATGTACCCTCTAAATATAGAATAACTTCACAAGTATCAATTAATTATAAAACCAAGTAATAATAAAATAAATTAACATTAATATATGAGGATCGCGGTCAACGTAAAGTATCCAGGATTAAAAGATTATCAGCAGCTCGGAACTGGGAACACGCATGTGGCTAGCCGCGGTACATTCATGCGTTGTGGTGGAGTAAAGTTGTTTACAGCATACGACACGACTCACGACTAGTACTATCTACTCTCGTTATATACCAAATTTGATATGGTTTAATAAAAAAAAAACAATAATCAAGTCAAGTGCGAATTGGATTCGCTCATCGATGGTTTTGTAACATTTTCATGATTGTACGTCAAAGTACAATCTATGGAAGTTGACAAACTTAAGTTCGTACATGAACTAATTTTGTATGAATTTTATATGAAATTTTAGCTTTTCTCTGTATCCTGCACGTAGTAAGATAGGCAGGGGAAACCGCGAGGATTGTGGATTGGATTGATTTAATTTCTTCGCTCTGGTAATAAGACAAAACGTGGTGCTGAGTGTTGAAACTTGAACGAATGAAGTTTCTAAACAATGGGTTACATTATATTTACATTATGTAAAGATAAAAATGTCTATACTTATTAATGTAACTAATATAAATTATAAATAGGTTCCCTCTGTCTACTCTCCTATATGATACAGTTTCGAGCTATAAATATAGAATCAATATAATTTCTATAAGAGCTTCATATGTCGTCATGAATAAATGTGAATTGAAATTTACACTCATTAAAGTTTAAAACGACTGTATGTGGAAACTAACGTGGATGTTTCACAAAATTTTAAATGGCGAGGCGTTAAAAGAATCGTTGATAAATTTTGATTTTCTTTTTCTTTGTAATATTTTATAATAGAATATATTTTTTTAAATAGTTATGTTAGACTATTATAAGAGGTCTAGTCCTAGGTCTAAAATATAAAAAAGGAAAAAACTTCACGCTTTTAGGGTTTTTCCTACTTTCCGCCCTAAATCAAGACATTAAGTGTTAAGTGGCATAACTCAACAGCGCGATTTGTCTACCAGTGAAAAATATGAAAAATATTTAAATATAATAATACCTAGAACTATAAAATTCGTGCTCATGCACCACGACAGTTCAGGCTGTATCCTGCATATACCATAGTAGGCAGAGAGAACTTAGTGTTAAGATATTCCGTTCCCCACTTTCAGCCGAATTTTTCGAGTCATTGCATGTTGGGTGGTAGAACATAAAGCCGGGTTTTTTTGCCTTGGTGCCAGAGCGAAGAAATGAAAATATTAAAAAATAATTATTAATTTCCTTCAATGGGAATCGAAGCCAAAACCGTCGCGTTACAGTCACACCCTTGTGTTCCTGTTCCACTACGGCCTCAACAACAACAACAACAACAACATACAACAAATACTTTCCAAAATACGTCTGGAAACATTGTTAAATCATACTTTAAAACGACATTGTAAATAAAAATGACTGTCCATATAAAACGGGTAATCCCCGTAAGTGTTTAATTTCATTAACAATTAACTGCAAAATTTTGGACGTCGTCCAAACAGCTCCCGTATTACGTCATGAAGAGTTAAGAACCGAAAATGGGAACATATAAAATTTTCTTATAGCCCATTGTGACAATATAGGCTTTGGAGATACAATGTTTAAAGTTTTCAATGACAATGTAAAATTTTGTATTTTTTTGTAAAGGGCTCATATGAAAATAAATTTTTTATATTTTTTTCAAAGTACCTACTATGTGGACTTTAAGCATATAAATTGTGTCGATCATACGAGTAACTAAACTTTATTCTTTCAAGTGGCGACTAATGCGGCGTTGGGGACCGGCACCCAACACGCCATATCCGGAATGGCAATGTGGAATGTAAGAGGGCATATATGAAGAGGTTGATGACCGTGGACGAGGTGAAAGAGGTATGTAGAGACCGTAGTGTTTTTCGCTCCATTCTCTCTGACTAACCCGCCAGAGATAAGCGTGAAGCTATGTTATGTTTATTATTAGTTTCATGGCATATGGCAGGATAGATAAGGAGAACTTAGTATAGTCCGCGAGGCGTATTGTGAGCTATACATTTGTGTGAGTGTACACAGATAGTGTAGGTACGACTACGGCTTGTAGTGCGACGCATTCCTTGCTTGGTTTAAACTGATTTAAACCAAGCAAGGATTTTAATTATTCTCCATTGTATGTAACTAATAGTAAATCATATTTTAATTATTTGCTTCACCATATGGTGTAGGCAGAGGAAACCTAATGTTAAGAAACTCCGTTCTGGTGCGTAATGGGTTCTCTTGAACGCCGCCGTCTTTCTCTTGTTTTCTTGCCCAGAGCGAGTAATTATTTATTAATATTATAATTAAAATGTTTAAAAATTAAAATTTAAAATTACTTTCTACTATTATAGTTGCTATTCACGATGCTTAGATGTCAGGAGTTTTATCGCAATGTACTAAGAAAGTACACTTTGAAGGAAACTGTTTCTGACACTTAAGAAAATTGTAGAGTACACGTTTAGCTGCGTACATATTATTTAGATTTTCTAGTAACATTTCTTATTTTATTCTATTTTTGTTTTTGCTTAGATAATACAAGTTAAAATACGGAAATCCTTTGTCTTTGTATAATGGTGTATATCTGAGACCCCAGTGGCACAGGGAAACAAACATGTGACTGTAACATAGGGAAATTAATTTATTAATATTTTCATTTCTTCGTTTTGGCACCAAGGCAAGTTTTAACTTGCCTCGAAAAATTTGACGGAAAGTGGGGAACGGAGTGTCATCGCACTATATGCCTCATCAACCTACAATGCCATACGTGATACAGCGTGAAGATGAGTATAATATAAATAGGTATATCATAATATGAAAATGCAATTTCAAGCAGAAATTAGTCTATTTTACAGAACTATATACCTTCTAATCTACTTAAAGCCTATGGAACCGTTTCAACCGGCAATAGCATTTCGGAGGACATGAAAATTATTCGGATGAAATGTATGACGTGCCTTTTACAGGCTTAACTATCAGGAATGAAAGCTTAGTCTAGACATACTCGTAGATATAGATATGTTTCGGTACTGCTACTCTAATTACCATAATTGGTATAAATTGTTGTTATTTGTTAAGAAATTGTTTTTAAAACGGTTTTCTTCATTATTTTACCCTATTTCTATATAGTCTATATAGTTGATAGTTCCGAGATCACCGCCGATGCAAAAAATACATCCATCCATCCATCCATCAGCCTTTTAAGGTCCACTGCTGGACATAGGCCTCCCCCAATGCTCGCCACTAAAAATAAAAATACATACCACCACTAAAAACACACATGTTGCATCTGTCATGTTAATATAAAAATTCTAATGTATTTAGGATTCCGTATCCAAAGAGTAAAACGGGAGCCTATTACTAAGATTCCGCTGTCCATTTCTTTATATTAACTATATTTCACATAGAGTCGCGACACTCATCATCGCACTTTGCCATTGCGAAGAATCATATTTGTTAAAATATCGAAAAAACGATGAAATAAAATTACTTATATGACGAGTGTGGATCGCTGGCCTAATGCATAGCTTTGGCCTTGAACGACCTTGGCAACTAAAATATAATAATTCATACTTTATATACACAACGAAATTTACCAAAATAACCAACAATTTCTCTGTAAAGCTAAAATATTTTCTAGTAAGATTCCATATATTAATTAAACGTCTCCGTCAAAGCCCCAGCAAAACATAGACCTCAAGTAACAAGTCAGTGGCAAAGCGCCAAGGGTTGTTCACAGCTGTATCTACATTTATTATTAATAGTACCACCTATATAAATAATACACCATACTTCCCTTTAGTGGAACTATATTGTTGAGAGAAAATGTAGCGTTAGGTTCCGCCAAAAATAAAATGTCTAAAATAGGCAGGAAGATGAGTATGAAATGTCTAAAATGTAATCTAAACTATTAAAGCAAAGCGTGACGTTAGATTCCACTACTCAACATGCATTGCCAGAATTCAACGGGAAGTGGAGAACGGAAGTATCTTAATGGTAGCGAAGTTCTCCGGCTTGGTTCGGCCTTTACTCCGTGGAATATAAGCATTTTATTTGTCACTCTAGTCAGACAACACGCGGCGTTGGGTTCCACTACGCTTATTAGCAAATTTTCTAAAATAGACGAGAAAATTAAACAATAATGAATATATAATAAATGTAAAAATATATATGAAAATAATACAAATAGTAAATAATATTTATATATGCAGATTTAAATCGTTTATTGCTTGTGCGTAATAAAACGCCAATTTGCATTTTTAATACTTGGCTGTAATAATATCTCATTATGAAATAAAGGCATTAATGTAATTTACAGTAATAAGTTTTACGCAGGTTTAAGCTGTAAAAACATATTTTTTTAATGTTTTTAATGGCACTCCTCAAATAAGGTGGAGAGTTGATTTATATATTTTTTTTATATTTAGAAATGTGTTTTTGCATTCACTATTTTGTTTTATGAATTGTATAGTGGCATATTTCTATTTAGAGAGAATTTATACTCTACTTACTAAAAAGGTTAGTTGTATTGGTTGTTTATGTTTAATTAATAAATTAGATTTAATTAATTTGCCTTTTTTGATCTCCAGTCTGTACCAAAATTTGATTTTTTTAAATATATTTTTTCTTACATAGGCGTTATTACACCTTACTCCAGTCAAATTAAAAATGCTTTTTATACCTTTATGCTATTTTCTGCATATACCAGAGTAGACAGGGATATAAATCTATTACTAAGATTCGAGTAATACGTGTTATATATATGGAGTTGCGGAATTCAACGCCGCACTTTTGTCTTGTTAAAAGAGCGACAAAATTAAAATAATTCAATCCCTCAAGTGGACATCGAACACCCATTTGCCGCGTTTACGTTTCAAAATAGTTTAAGCATCTTTTAAATAATTATAATTGCAATAATTTTAAAAAGTCACTAGATATTATATATTTTTATTAACATTATGTTATAGTTCCGTCGTAGTTAAGCATTCCATACGAGCGCGCGAGTGGGCTTCATAATATTTCACGAAATTAACATAGTTGAATTTTGATTAGGAGTAAAACATTGTTTTAACACAGATTATATGTTAGCCGGAAGGTGTACACGATAATTGAGCCAATTTAAAGCCATTTTTCTTATACTATATTAATATACTAATAAATTTTAATACAAAAATATTGTTGTTTTTTAAACATTCGAAGTAATGGGATTTAGTCGATGAAATAAAAGTTTTATATAATTAATAAATCTATTATAGTTAAAATATTTTTGATTATTAAAACTAATAACTTTGCTTTCCAATTATTGCGTTTAAAAAAAAGAAAATGAAATCAAAATAACAATAACAACTCTGTGCACTAGTTTCACTCCCAATTAAAATAAAATACGACTTCTAAATTCAACTCATTCTGTATTCTACGTTTTATCACTTAATAGGAATATAATAGTCGTTAAAACATTCGGTAATGTCATATTAATGCAGTGTTTTAGTCATTAAATGGCGGTAGTGTCATAAATAGTCCTCCAGAATGGCTTAATTGCATTTGGCGAAACGTAAAAGTTACTCTCATTACAAAACTATCATAATGTTTGTATTTTAATCGACTTTCCCAAATATGAATGGATATTGTTTTAATGAGGTTATTATTTTAAATTGATAGTTATTTGTATGTGCATATGTATATATAAATAGTATTGTAAAATCAAATAAATAAATCGGCTACACGCTGTATTCCGCACAAAGCAAGGTTCGCAGAGGGAACCTCTGGGCGGGAACCTCTCTGAGGGAACCTCTGGGGTGAGGCCGGAACTAGACGCCGCGCTTGGCCTCGACACCAGAGCGAAGAAATGAAAATATACATTTAAATAAATATTTCATTTCCTCGAATGGGGATCGAACCCACAACCAGTCGATTTTGCAGTCACACTGTGCCTCTGCGACGACTGGCTTCTTTATTGATTTGCATATCGATTTATTCATTGTTAATAAGAAATTTAATACGAACTTAGAAGCAACTAATTAGTAGGTAGTAACTCTGGCTAGGTATTTTATTTAGCTATCCCGCATAGCAGGATTAGGTCACCACAAGGGCAGCGCGGCCTAGCGTAGCGTAGGGCCTGTATCTATAAACTTAGAAATGGCGGTTACATTGATCTACGAATGAAAACGGCATCTAAATGTCGCTCTCAAGATCGATCTTAGAGTTGACAGTGATTTATAAATAGTCTACATTAAAAAATAGAAAAGCAACGTTTTGCTACTACGCTAGGAACAGGCACTTCTAGGCGGTAATACGCGGTATACGTTCTCATGTAAAATATTTGTGAATGATATTACACTCTTGTATTATAACTGAAATTCCATACAATACTAACATACGTATGAAAGTCTGAGGGCCCTATCGAATAAGTTTACATGACGCTCTGCTTAAATGATTTAATGTTTTTTTTATATATTTTTTTGTAATAATTATGTGTAGTACTTTAAAAAATGATATTTCAATATAATGAATTAGATATAGATTTAAATTACAAGGTTATTTACATTTTTCTTTAATTTTCACGCCATATATCGCACATAACAGTGTGAGCAGAGGAAATTGGAGAATATAATGTTAAGACATTCTCTCCCAGCCCCTCCACAGCCTAGTTTCCTCCACATTCTTGAGGAATTAAGTGGTGAATCTCAACGCCGAGCTTTTTACATCGTAAGAGTAAGTAATTGAAAATATTCAATATTTAACTTCCTCGAGTGCGACTCGGGCCTCAAATAATTAAAAATCTAAGAATTGTTCTTTTCCTATAAGTTTTTTAATGATAATTTAAACGAGCAGCATGTTACCATAGCAACCATTTCCATCTACCTACCCCATGCTACGCAAAATCACGTAAACATTTTAACACCGTTTAGCTAAGGCAAAGCGAAGCAAATCCTTTCTGGTGTACGTACGTACGGAAATATTTCATTTTATCCTTTGAGGATACGTTGTTATGAGAACAGGTCTTTCATCGAATTTCCGGAGCCCATTTAGCGGAGGAGGAAACATCGGGAAGATTTATTAAATTCAACCGAAAACCCCCCAACGGAATATTGTTAAAGATCGTGTGTGTGGATGGAAAATGAAAATTATTCGGTATGGTTTCTTATGAAATTGCCGAAAGCTGTCGGGCTCCGGTGAACGGAACGGGAATTTTAAATTTAGCTTCTCGTTTGGTGTTGTATTTTGTTTTTCGTTTGAAAATTCATATTGTTTTGAGACTGTTAGTTACCTAAAAGGGTAATTAATTTTTAATATACAATCCACTTGTCCTGACTTTGCTCGAAAATATATAATATTTTTTGCGGTATACAATTGGCAATGATTATTACGTTTATCTAATAACAACTGTGATTTATTTTTAGTATTCGATTACTAATATAAAATATGTATTAATGAACGTTATTAAACTTAAATTGATAGCATCATATTTATTTATAATGCCCTACAAAAAAAAAACCATAGAAAAATCCCATTCGTTCGCCCTACAAAAAAAATGAGCAGAAAAAATATACCCGGTCCCATTTATATGAGAGAAATTGAAACGTTTCTCGATGGACAGGTGTTAAAGTACACACGCAGCTCGCAAATACTGAATATTCCATATGTCTTGAATGAATAGCGCCCTGCTTTCGTTGCGTATTCAGTTTTATACACCTTT
>HE671003.1:0-10593 GCA_000313835.2 Heliconius melpomene melpomene
AGCAATTACTGACAAAGCCCGTTGTAAAAGCTCGTACAAAAACAGCAGGAACAAGTTGGCACAAATTGCATGTATAATTAAAGTTGAGCTTAAATTTTTATGTGAAGTGACTTTTGGTATTCACCACTTACACTAGATTAGGTATTTTTCCGCAAATATCATTGTTATAGTAACCCTTTTTCAAATTTCACGCTGTACCCAGCAGGGGAAATTTGGAAGGCTAGTGCCAATACATTCCGTTCTCCATTAAGCCATTTCTGTTTCTCATCATCTCCGTTTTGGTCTGGCAGTTCTCCAGTTTTTTCTTTTTTTTTTTAGTAAAATAATAAAGAAAAAATATTTCCGTTTTAAACATGGCGTTGAGTTCAAAAATATAACACAAAAATAAATTAAATATGATAGCAAGTATATGGAGCAAGGGTGAGAGTGAGATTGGGTTGAGTACACGCAAACACTGGAGCTACGTGAGCAGCATGGAGAGGGCGTGACCTTCGTCACTCCAGGGAAAGGGTTGGGCTGGAACTGATTTTAACTAATATTTAGTATTTCTTATCTTATTTGCGAACTTCTGAGATGTATATTGTTTTATTTTGTACGGAGCAATTCTTGAGCCGGGAAGTTTCGAGTTGGAAGGAACAAAGCAATTTAGTTATACAGTTCTTGAGCTATATATAGTAAATAATTCTTAGAATAATTTAGACTTAATTAGAGTCGTAGGTTCAATTCTCACTCGGGGAGGCAATGCCTCGAGAGTTCAGCGGAAAGTGGGGGACGGAAATGTCATAACACCAACGAAGATTTTTAAACGAAGGTTGCCAAGTTACCACAGTGAGCAATAATATTAAATATTTCATTCTGCCAGTGGGAATCGAAGGGGAACGGGGGGAGCGGAATCGGAGGGGACCAAGCGTGGCCTCCTCTTTTTAATATTCTATGAATAAAACCATATGGTTACCAGCAATACAACCAGTAGAATAGTACACCAGTAGAATAGTAGTAAAACCTGTAGAATAAACAGTGCTTATATAAGCACTGTTTATACTTCTCTTTCCGTATATCGTAATTTAGCAGAGTAGGCAAGGAGGATGTGGCGATAACTTACTTCGCCCTCCACTCGTTGAGAAATAGGGGGATAGTAGCAAAACCCAAAGCCAAACTTTGCCTATTTAGATTTAGAAAGCTATGAAAAACATTATAAATTGAATAAATATTGTTATATTAACATTAATTTTTTTTAGACATGTACACATAACGCGTACTAACATCACAATGATATTCCTCATATATTTTTTTAGTTTCACTAAAGCAGGGTTGAGGGAACCTATTGTTAAGGCGGATTCCAACGCAGTGCTTCGTCTTGTTCAGAGCGGGTAAATGGAAATAATCATTTTACGAGTGGAAATCGGATTCAAAATCGTCGCTTTTACAGTGAGATGTTATTAAAACTAACTATATAAATAACAGACTAGGCTCTTTTATAGATAATATAGATAACTAATAAATTTATAATTTAATGAATGGATAATATATAAATAAATTAATATAACTAATAATTATTATTAGGTACTATAATTATTATAACTTATTATTGAAAAATATCAACTTTTGGCGAGACGACTACTGAGTACAGTCGTATAGCAGCAGTCTCAACGGTACTAAACAGATATTTTTTTCAATAAATTTTAATACAATCCATTGCTTAAAGCAATGGAAAAGGGATAATAAATTTCCACCGACATTTGCTTGCCTTAGTTCTAGCATTTTATTGTTTGTAAAAGAAATACGGCATACCTTTCGTTTCTTTTCACGTCCCTGAGCGTCTTGAAGAAAATTTAGATATGCAAAGTATCAATAAGATGTTTGAGAAATAAAATTTTAATACTTAAAACAAAATGGTTTTTAAGTTATATTTTACTGGATTGAATTGTAAATTCCAAGTTACCATTAAAAATATCTAGGATAATGCCACCAGTAGTCGATATTTTAAGAAAGCTGCATTTTTTTATTATAAATATATAATATTTAAGAATGTATAAAGTTTAAAACAATAATTAGGAACAATTGTTTTTAAATAAAATTTAAGTTACAAAATACATAATTTTGGTATGTTCAATTTGTCGATAACTGGAGTATTTCGCTTACTAATTTCTTTGTATTTATATTATCCTGAGCTTTTCTTTGTTAGCATTTCTGATATTTTTAACGAATTTCTTACCATATAGTAATGATGTACACATGAGAAAATTTCTACACAGTTAACACTATAAAATATTTCTGCAAAGTCTTAGAATTGAAATTTCATGCAGTGTCTCTGTGAAACTTTTCAATTACGTTTCAAAACTTCTATTCAGGTTAGGTCATATGTTCAAAACATGTTCTATGTTATGGTAGTTTATGCTTTGTCTATCTCGAATACAAAACGGAGTTTATATTTCCATATATAATAACTGTAACATTTATTCAGGAATAAAATAAGAAAATCATAATAGTGTCACACCACTAAACATTCATCAGTTAGTGAGTTTTTTATCTAATAAGCAATGTATGACAACTTAAGGTAGATCCATCTTCCGCTTTCCGCCCGAACTTAAGATATCGTTTGTTGAATGGTGCAACTTAGCGCCGTCTTTTCTGTGGCCACAATAGAGAAATAAAAATGATTAATTCCGCCAATCTAATCTAAAACTTTACTACATTTAGAAATTATGAAAAATATTTCATGCTCAAAACGTCGTTTGACTTAACGCTTCCTTTGTAGGAACGTGCCAGAGAAAATTCAAAACAAATTACACGAGTCTAGTGCAAACTTTAATAAACCCAGTAGAGAAGTCTACACCTTAAGTTTTAACCTAGTTATGAAGCTAAGTGTTCATGAAATGTTTAAATTTGTTATGGACTAGGGATTCGCTCGAGGCTTCGCCCGCGTGACAACACACAATTTTGTATTTTCTTATCTGAATTACGAATTTACATATGACCTAACTTATACTGCTACTGACTAAAATACATACAATCTGAAAAACAATCCTCAAACATATTCCATTGAGAAATTATATAACAAGAACAAAATTTATTTGAAGGTTCAATGCGACAAATAGTTTATTTCGAAGTGGTAGGCTGCGCGAGTCAACAAGAAGTTACATATGGATGAAGTTGAACATGGCCTCGGCGTTTGCCATTATTTTTAGGGGGGCATATTACTCGAAAACAATAATAAACATCCTCGAGGTACAGCTGCGATAAATATGAATACGTGTAACGTAAACGCGATGGTTGTAGGTTCGATTTTGAAAATATAATTGGCCTTAGTAATAAACGCGGCGTAGAGTTTCCCTACACAATGCACAATATCTTAAAAAAGAAGAAAACAAAGTATAAATAACTTGATGTATGCAGGAGAGCGTGAAGATTGAGCTTTGAATAGAATTATTACTTTTTGTTAAACCCTATCTTTTTTAGGTTCATTTCATTAGGGAGTAAAGCAACGTCCCTTTTGTGTAACCAGATCATCTAAACGAGAATCACTAGAATATATATATGCCGAGTATAGCCGGGGAGCAAATAATATTATAATCTCAATAATTATTCTTCTGTGTCATCTTTTAGCAGCCCTTATTATAATAGAAAACATAAAAAAATCGATCACGATTAATAAAAAATGAGTGCGAAGTAACGAGGGTAGCGCGACCCAATTTCCAACTTTATAATGTTTGGACTAATTACCCCTTGATGATAACGGCGTTATATGAAAAAACCGGTCAAGTGCGAATAGAGCTCGCAAATCGATGGTTCTTTACGAATGTCAATTTTTATAGAAAAACATATAAAAATTG
This sequence comes from Heliconius melpomene melpomene, assembly GCA_000313835.2. NCBI lineage: Eukaryota > Metazoa > Arthropoda > Insecta > Lepidoptera > Nymphalidae > Heliconius > Heliconius melpomene. The sequence goes on from HE671003.1 coordinate 3,834, forward strand.
ATAAACCTAATTTCTATAAAATTAGCTACTAATATAATTTTGTAATATTTTAATCTGATATACCTATAAATTATAAATTTTAGTTTTTATTTTCCTTATACAGTAAGATTGAGAGCTCTATAATACTATAAGTTTATAGTACATATATAATCTGAGATTATTGGCAAAAAAAAATATTCAAAACATAAAACTCATAGTACCCAAGCCGCGGACACGTCGCTAGTTTATTATAAAATAAACACTTTGAATTTTATGAAGCTTCTCGTCTAAGTCTTGCCATCTTCACAAACCTGATTGACGGCGGTGAATCAAGAACTTAATTTCAACTTTGGCTTTCATATTAGATACTAGCGGACGCGCGCAGCTTCGCTTGCGTATTTAAGGGTGAATTCTAATAACCCATGAAACATCTGTTCAATGAAATATTTTTAAGACTCTAAATTTCAAATTTTATAAAAATCGGTGGCGATTTAAAGATTTTTCCATACAAACTTTCAACCTCTTATTTGCACCCTTAGGGGGTGAATTCTAGAAAACCATGAAACATATGTTCAATTAAATATTTTTAAGAGTCTAAATATAAAATTTTATAAAAATCGGTGGCGATTTAAGAATTTTCCCATACAAATTTTAAACCCCTTATTTGCACCCTTAGGGGGTGAATTCTAGAAAACCATGAAACATGTGTTTAATTATATACGTTTAAGAGTCTGAATTTCAAATTTTATGAAAATTGGTGACGATTTAAAAAAACCTATACAAACTTTCAACCCCTTATTTGCACCCTTAGGGGGAGAATTCTAGAAAACGATGAAACACGTGTTCAATTAAATACTTTTAAAAATCTAAATTTCAAATTTTATAGAAATCGGTACCGATTTAAATTTTTTTCCATACAAACTTTCAACTTCTATCTCACCCCTTTAGGGTTAAAATTTTTCAAAATCCCTTCTTAGTGGATGTCCAGATTACAAAAGTAAACATCTGTCCAAATTCCACGTTTCTATCATCAGCGGTTACGGCTGTGCGTGCGTCTTACCTCAGTCAGTGAGGACAAGTCCTTTTATATATATAGATAGATAATATTTATATTACGAATATTATTTTTTAGAGAAAGATTTCCATTTAAGAGTATTTAAAAAAAATATATTAACTATTTTAGTATGATTCGGTGGAAAATCGTTTTTTTCGCTTAGTTAAAATGTGTTGATACAGCCATACATATCATTTATCCACAAAGAAATACGCGCGTTGCAACTTGTATGTCACTTTATACAATATAAATATAATTATTATATTCACCAAAATGCTCCTACACCATTAGAGGTACCAACTACAATATTTTCTGGTTAAAAGAATATTGCATTTTCATATAAGCAGTCGTCCGGTCGTTTGAAGTTCGATATTGTATTTGAAGGCTGGACCGCATTTATATGAAGAAAATATAAGGAGCAGCAAGAAACTTAAAACCTTGCAGATCCACCAGAGTTGATTAATTAATATCTGTTCGATGAAAAACTAATCGATTTTCTTAAATTCACAGCAAAGTATCATCAATTACTTTTTACAAAAGGGAAGCAGACAGGAAATTAGGTTTACACACGATGTTGGGACTAACGGAAAACACCACGTCATTCTATGTAGTTATCCAGGAGGATTGTTTCGGATAATTAAGGTTAATAGTGACGATCTCAAGAAGACAGCGGGGCCGGAGTGGCGAGCATTGGGGGAGGCCTATGTCCAGCAGTGGACTTTAAAAGGCTGATGGATGGATGGATGGAAGGTTAATACCGGCAACGCACTTGTAGCTCCTCTGGTGCTGCACGGGGTCGTGGGCGGCGGTGATCATCATCAGGTGACCCGAACGCTCGTTTGCCTTGTCCTTTTTCCATAATACATTATAATGAGAATCGATCCTATTATTATTATAGTAGGCTGATGAAAGATCAATATAAATATGGATAGCTAGAACTATTCGTTGTATTTAAGACCGACTGTCAAATATAGAGTTATACGTGCATTCACTCAATGCTAAGTATTTCCAAGTGCACCACCTGCTACGACATTTATCGGTCTTCAAGGCACTATTATACAGTATGAATCACAGTAGATTGCTTTCTTCATTTTGTGTTATAAAGTGGTTAAAATAGGGTTATTTAATAATATTATCTTGTTCTTTAAATCTGAGTTATTATTAGCCATTAATCGCGGTCAATCTTTTTTAGGGTTCTGTACCTCGAAAAGTTAAAACAGAACCCTTATAAGATCACTTTGTTGTCCGTCTGTCATTCTCTCAAGATGAATGTCAAAACAAACAATACATTCCCACGACTAGGAATCGAATCCACACGTCGGGTTCACAGTAACAAACAACATAATTATCACAATACAAAATACTTTTGTTCATCACTTTTTACGTTAAACGTTTAAAGTTTGCCTGTCCGTTAAACTAGCAGGAAGTGACATAGATAGTCGAGGATATTGCTTAAAAGCGCATGATATGTTTCACGCGTCGTTGTCCGCCCCTTTTGATACCTGAGGCGTGCGCAAATCCTTCATACTACAAATAAAATAAAAATAAAACAACATTTAAGTGGTAGACGTAGATTTTTTTAAATATTTACTACATAGATCTCTATTTTCCATGGGATTCCTTCTTTAAATCCTGATTTGGTGGTAATGGGACTAAAGGAGAAGTTCGCTCTTTCAAACTATTTTTTTAATCGGTCTACAAATGACGAAGACTGTATACGCAACACTACACGTACAATTATCACGGGGAATGAATTATTATTTATTAATATTTTCATTTTTTCTTTCTGGTACCAAAGCTAATCGCGGCGATGAGTGATGAGATCCACCTCTCAACATTCAATAAAAAATATTGGAAATAAAAGAGGGAACGAGTGTTTTACCACTAAGTTCCCTTTGCTTACACTGCTATATGCGTGAAGCTGAAAAATTATAAAAGATAAACCATTAGCGACGAAGTGAATTTCTATAGAGCTTGATATATAAACAATAAGCGGAAATGAATGTTCGGATATCCTGAATATAAGCGTGGTTCCTGTTAGATAATTACGTTGTGTTTTCTTCACAAAAATAAAGATTATTGATATAATTCTTCTTTATACAATATTTAACACTTTATGTGATACATATGTATTTATCTCGAAAACATCGTTTATATAGATTTTATTTCATTTATTGAAATATGTAGAAGTGTATACGATTTTTTTTTATTTCTAAATAAAAAGAACAGCTCAAGCTCTTTCCGCAAAGCAAGAAAAATGTATGAAACTCTAGTTTATTATTATAATTTAAATTTATATAAATTGTTTGTAAAGAACTAGATTGTTTCCATACTTACTTCAAAACAATCTATATATAAGCAACAAAAGCTTTTTCAATGTTTACTTCAATGAAATAGAATTTATATGAAGGTCAATCCGAATACAATGGCCATAACCTTAAGCTCCTAAAACCGTAAAACGACGATCTCTCCAGAGTCCACTCGTTCAATTTATTTCTTAAATAAGAAAAAAAAGAGAAGAAGAAATCTCTTATATTAAAGAAATCTCTCAAATTTATTAATAAATTCTCTTAGTTAGTTAATATTTTAAATAATAATAGGTAAATGACTTCTCATTGTATGTGACTGTAAACGTGACAGGTTGTGGGTTCGATTCCCATCCGAGGAAATGAAATATTTAATATTTTCATTTCTTCGTTGTGGTGTAGGGGCAAAGTGCGACGATGAGTTCTGTCACTCAACACGCAATCCCTCTAGAATTTGGCGGAATGTGGGGAGTGAGTGTCTAAACACTGAGCTCCTTCTGCGTAAAGTGTTATAATTGTAAAGTGTTTACTGATGCTGAAGTTTCCGTTTTGATTGAAATTCTTATTTTGTATAAGTTATTTCAGGCTATGATTGGCAGGTTTGTTGTTGAATGAAAGACAGGAAAAACTTATGATTGTAAAGTTATTGTGTTGACTGTTTCTAAAGTTTTTTTTAGGAAGGGGAATACTTTAAAACTTTTTCTATTTACAGGTTATTAATCTACAACATAGATGCACACGTCATTGATCTTCTACATTAAGAATAGAAGAAGGCACTGCTCTGTAACCACAAAAGATAAAAATTAAACCTTTAAAGAAGAATCACTTTGTAATATGTCAATTTCAAATTTTAACCGATTTCAATTATCTAATCGTAATATTAATAGTGTATATGCCTAGCAGGTACGTATTACCTCATCAAGAAATGAGCAGATATCTCAGAAATTCTAATTTGTGATTCATCAGACATACATAAGGATACGATACTTAGCACTTCCACAAATTAACGCCATAAACTGAATTTGAATTTTAAATTTAATTGAATTGAATTAAATTTAATTGAATTGAATTTGGTTGAAATTACAAAATAAATAAACGAAATATCGAAATAGTTTAAAAGCTTTACACATTTGGAACATTTTGGAGAGACAATTAATATTTTGGAATAAATGAATACTATGTGTGGTTGTCATATCACTTGAAATTAACATGTGAAAATGGTTTATAAGCTTTAACTTTTATGCAATTTGCCCATTACTTTTATTTTAAATTTGTCTGCCTAATGCGTTATTTGTAGATGAATGAGTTATTATTTAGGAAAGTATACGTTGTTGTTTTTTAAATATATCTAATCCACGTAAAGAGTTGTGATTGATGACACGTATTGCTCGTAGCCAACTGTTCCAGGTAAAATATTTTTATTTATACAATTTGTATGTATTCCCCGGTAAGAGAGAACAATGTGTCTGGGGATTCCCCAACTTAAAATACGATTTTTTTTGTCTTTCATAGTTTACTTTAGAATCTTATTCTGTTCTATCAGATATTGTAGGACAAATCAATTGAAAAAAAATGTTCCGGATGACACTTGTTACGTAACGTTCTCGGTTTGATCTCATATTCACATATAACAATATTTTTAACAGACTAAAATCGGACCGAGAACGAACCGTGACTGGCCATTTAGTGTGAATTCTTTCTTATAACAACGATTTAAAAGTATGCTTGCTGTATTCGTTTCTCACTACTTTGCATTATTTTTTCCTCATAATCCTTGTTTTTTACATATATCATATCTTAAGTATAATATTTTCATATATATAAAAACTGAAGACGTTTAGTTCCTCACCTCTTCCCTATAGCCAAGTAAATTTAAAGCAACATTAAAACAATGGGTTGGATTATTATTGTACGTCGTCGTCGTCGCTCCCAGGCTCCCAGGCTCCCAGGTCCCTCTAAGAGACCTATTTATCAAGGCTCGTAGCGCAAGCGTCGTCACTTATCATCATATGAACACACCTAAGTCTTTAGCCTCAAATATCCTGTTTTTAATAGACGTCCCGTTTTTAGCTTTACCCGAATGGGACCGGGACATCCACTGGGATTAAGAATCAATATGATTTTTTCGATATCTATTCTAATTTTGTAAATATTAAGAGTTTGTTTGGTTGAACACGCTAATCTCGGAAACTAGTGGTTCAAATGAAATAATCTTTTTGTTTGGCTAGTTCAGATTATACAATATAAATAGATACCATTTTGATATCCCTAGCCTAATGGCCAACTGTTAATAAAAAGAAATTGGCCATCAGTATGAAATTCTTTTTCAGAAAAAATATAATGTGTGTGATGAAATCAAACACCTCGAGGCTTTTACAGAACTTATATTTCTTCCAGGGCTAAATAACATTAGGCTTCTACAATTTATATCTCAGGACTTTTACAGAACTTATACTTCTTCCAGGGCTAGATACCATTAGGCTTGTACAATGTATATATTAAATTATAATACAATATTTTATTCTAGAGGACCACTTTCCTCTTCAGCTCCAAATCTAATAATGCGCATCAGAATTTTCAACACATCAAGCGTCGCGCTAGTTCTATGTATAAATTTTCAAATATATCTTTTTATTAAACAAAGAGGTTGATTTACATTTTTCTATAACAAATTATCGTAAATATAAAAACTATTTATATAAAATCATTACATTCGGCCATCCGACCTCGTGCAATCTCCCGATGCACGACCACTCACAAACTCACTCATTACATTCGGTCGATTACAAATAATATATGTATTGATATTGCCGCAGCCTACTTGACATCACTAGTTTCAACAAATATACAACTAATTAAATCATTGCGTCTTGAGCTAGTACAATCATATTATAACAAAATGCGCAATAGATACTAGACTTAACATATAATTTACAAAAAATAATTACTTTTGAGACCAGAAGACTTTTGGAGTTCTCTCAGAAATTTAACCATATGTACATATAACGAAATTGTAACTTATCGCTGCGTGGAAAAAATACGAGAAAATCTATCAATAAATAAAAGATGTTTTGTTAAAATGTCTGTCGGTTTTGTCGGTTTATGTCTCCTTGCGTTTGTCTGTACGCATATCCTGAGATTATGAACACTTTAGTAATAAAACATTTTAGTAATAAAAGTTGAGCAAGTAAAGAAATATGTAGTATAAAGTTTAGTTTCAACTTAAAGTAACATCAATAATCTTACACACAAATATAAATATTATGTTCTAATGTCCACTGGCTACATGTTTGTTTATCTCTACATATATTGCACTCTTTACGTACATACTATTTAAAGTTTATTTCTTGCTATAATTATCTGTCAGTTCCGTTATTGAACTTTAATTTCACTCTTAAATATATAAAATAATAAGGATAGC
>HE671004.1:0-15682 GCA_000313835.2 Heliconius melpomene melpomene
CAACACTCCAGTACATTTTTTTCATGTAGTACTTACCATTAAAGCAGCGCATGCGCGAAAGTGTCTCAACGGGTAGGACTTTAGACACATTTATCGTATTTATGTTAATTTACATAAGAATATACAAATAATAAACTATATATAAACCTTCCCTGAAAAATACTCGACCTAATGGTGAAAACCGCATAAAAATCCGTTGGGTGGTTTAGAAGAAGAAGAGTTAGAAAGTTCAGACAGACACGAAAAGCGACTTTGTTTTATAAGATATAGGATAGTTATCGACGAGTCAAAAGCTGGTGTTTTTATGAAATTTAGGTCAATGATGTCTTAATTAAAGCTTGTTTTTAGAAACAAACTATGGTTCCTTTCGGCGAAAAGTAGATGCGTTCAGATGAATGATATATATATATATAAGAATTTCGATATAACATGATGAAAACGGATAGCTTAGGGGTCACAGTGCTTCAAATTAAAAATTCAAGAAGACTTCAAATTTAAATTAAAAATATAATTTATAAATAAATAATACACAAATGTACTAATCTTAATCCTGTTACTATATGTTGTAGATTTTTTTTAAAAAACAGCGTTAAGAGACTTCGGTATCTACGCGACCCCAAATTTTAAGAGGGTGGTAGGAAATGAAAATAATTCACCACGCTCACAGAGTTGTAAATTTTACATTAAAATATTTTAAATATTACGTTAAAAGGAAAGCTAGTTTCTAAGTTTTAGGTGAGGTTATCAGGTTTACGGGAGAGTTTCAAACAAGATAAGTATATTTAGCTGGAAACAAAGTTGAAGAGTAGTTGGGGTTAACGCAAGTTTCTATTAATAATATATTACCTGCTTTGACGCTATCATAGGTTAGGTAGTTGGGCTGTCGTCGTGGGTTTTAATCCTATAGGAAATAAAATTTATGTCTTTTTTTAGTTTTTAGCATGTCCCGCATGTAATAGGAGGCAAGGAGTGGCGGAACACAACGCCGCGCTTCGTCATATATGAATAAGTTAGTTATAATAAGCATGGATATATGAATTTATTTTTATAACGTACAATAGGTAATCTTTTACTTATAGTTACCAGCGGATTTTTTTTTCTACCCCACCTACTTATCGAGGCATTCCATATTGAGTCGCGAAAACCAACGCCGCGCTTTGTCTTTGGTACCGGTGAAAGGACATTTAAATATTTGATTTAAACTCATTTACCCGAGTATGAACCGAACCCACAACCCTCGCGCTTACAGTCAGATGCCCTCTCTCACATACAGCCTCTTGTAGGTTACATGTGCATAGCTAATATAGACTGTACAGAAAAAAAAACAAGCTCGTTCTGTTGAAAGTAGGACAAGTAGTAGGGCAGGTGAGGCGACCGCGCTAGTGCCATTGTGCCTGGAGTATCCTTACAAAGCATGACTTTCTTTTACACTACTTTGCCTTATCAAACTACTACTATACGCCTGCTACATGCGACACGCGAAAAAAATACTAAAAAGATATATGAAGCTAGATTGAGTGTAAAGAGACAAAGGGGAAAACTTCCATTGACCTTCTAGGGCACGGCGTCGATCATACTGGAGGCAAGTAATATCTAAACAATGAGTAAAACCGAAATGTTTTAACATTGGTTTCACTCAGGTCACTCTACACAAAAAATAAAACATCGTAGCTTCGTTCAGAAGAACCCGAGAAATATTACTGGTGTTTGTGGTATAAGGCGTCGTTAGTGGGAATCGAACCCACTACCCGGCGAATAATAAGCATTACCAAAAGAGATCCCATTAGCAATCTTTACATTCACAAGTGAACTGTCTCCACTGTGCACTGCGCCTTTATCAAAGCTCACAGCGGTTACGGTAGTTCAGTGTTCACGTCCGTTTGAATTACGACGCCTGCTTGTGTTGATATGATGATATGACGAATATATAACTAATGTACAATCTCATCATCAACAACATAAATGTGCAGTGAGAGCCGAGTTAAATGTTAAGAAATATGTACATTTTTTTGGTTGGTGAGTAATTTATCTTTCATTATTTCTGAAAACGCAGGTTTTATGGGCAAAAATGTAAAATTGGATCGCTAAATATAAATTAATTAAATATTTGTTCTCTGCTCTTAGTATTATTAACAAATTTATGTCATAATTATAGTGCAACAGTAACACAAGTTTTTATAGATAGCTTTACAAAACTTTACAATACCAATATATTAATTAAGGAAATTGACTAAGATAAGTTTTATAAACACAAACTTAAAAAATCCATAATTCCAACAATTTTTTTAACAAATAGTCCTTTCTAGTCTCAAATGGTCGGTGTCTCGAGCTCCCTAAATATTTCTACGTAGACAGTATCTCGTATATATAAATATTGTATGAACATTGCACGCCCACCAGAACATTATAACTGTACGTGATGTTATGGAATTTAGATGACCTCGTTGAGTGTCCGGACCCACCTATAAACTCTACTTACTCTGATAAAATGGTGCTCAAGATATTCTACGTTTCGCGGGCTTGTTCCTTAATTTAACGTCACAGTGGAACAGCGTACGACAGTATGATGAAGATTGTGGATTCGAATCTAGGTCTGGGGAATGTTCATTATTTTAATTATTTGCAATTCCCCGCGATGTTTAGTTCTGCTACTCAATGTATAATTGCAGAATGAATAGAGATAACGAGGTAACGAGTCCGTTATCTGATCATATTTGAGACTTTGTATGTATGTTTTGTTCGAAAAAGGATTTTTTTCCATGTAACGAACCATTGCGTTAACAGTGAGTTAAGTCCACTGCGATACAACGGCTTCAATGACTTAAGTATAATGTACAAGCATGCTTGTATACAGTACACCACGACAACGGTTACACTAGAGGCGAGCGGCCAGTGAAATAATTACTAGAGCATACGTAAATACTAATAGATACAAATTAAATTAATATAAATAAAAATTAACAAAAGCTCCGACATAAATAACTATGAAAAGCAATCAAAAATTTGCTCATCTGTTCTAGAGGACGCGAAACTTATAGCACATGATGTTTACGTCGGATGTTAATTAACTTTTGAATTAAGTTTAATAATGTTTTAAAAAATTACAAACTATTTTTATTCTTACTAAATTATATGGCTGAAGAGTTTATTTGGTTGAACGCGTTAATCTAAGGAACTACTCGTTCGACCAAATTTTTTATTTGCATAGTCCAATAATCGTTTCGATTGCCAATGACATGTTCCGCTTTCTCAAGATGGCGGCAAAGGTATAAGGGCAAAACCCGGATAGATAATAGAGTTCCACATTTTTAAAATTCTATTTACATAAATAAAAAATTGAGAATACTTTTTGGTATTTATCGCGGTTTTCCCTATATTATTCTTGTAAAAATATAAATCCTTTTTAACTTATTTCTCGCGGCAGTTTCGAATTTAATTTTATGAACTGCATATTTGTATTCGCAATCAGATCTCATAAATGGTTTGCACGTTACGAGAAGATATTCGTTTTTATTCATTTATTTTTTATTGAGGTTTAAAATTGTTTACCTCGTTAACTTGTTTATTTTGTTAAATTGTTAAATTTGTTAATCAATTTTAACATTACATAATTACAAAATAAGTCCATCATGGCTCATTTGATACTGTTTCTATGTAAACAAAGTGGCTGTAGATTCGATTACCACTTGGGGTAATGATATTTTTATTTCCCCGTCTTGGTGCGGTAAAGCCCAAAGTTGAGATCCAAACCTTGACAATGTCTGACACAAAATGATTTAAAAATGGCTCTCATTGTGCCACTAAGGTGTCAAGATTTCCACATAGATACAAATATACATACTTAGTTATGTAAACTGATAATAATGAATACAAAAGCTGTCTCAATATATTTTAGTGACAACATAACTTGATCTCCACATACCCGATGTGCCAAGCCCCCATAAAGCATATCGTACACGAACCATCACCGGCACGTGTGGAATCCAGACAGCAGCCTGGATGGTGGCCAATAGGTTACTATTTATATACAGTATGTACATTGTACATAGATATACTTCACAATACCATATCCTATGAGTCTAAAAGTTTTTGAGTGTAATTTTTCAATTTCGTTTGATGATTAAAGAATTGGCTGAGGCCGTCGTGACACAGACTTAAGCATGCGCCTCTAAAAGCGACGGTTCAGGGTTCAATTACCATTTACCACTCAGGGGAATAACATTTTCAATAATCTCATATCTTCGGTCTAGTAAGGACGCATAGCGCTCCGCTGAGCTCCAACACTCAACATACAATGCCTCGAGAATTTTGCGAAAAGTAAGGAACAGGTGTCTTAACATTTCCCAGGTACCCTCTGAATATCCTGCTATGGGTGATATACAGCGTGAAACTAAAAAAATAAGAAATTATTGTTTTACAACTTCATGATCTACCAGGTATAATACAGTAGGGTAGAGAGCTGTTGAGTAGGGACCACAACGCCGCTTTGTTTTGTGAAAACAGGAAAATGGAAATAATCAATTCCGCCGAGGGGAAATCGAACCATCGCGATTATTGTCAAACGGTGACCTACACAAAGCTAGAATAAGTAAAGAAAAAAATCATATAAGTTAACAACAATTAAAACGAAATAAGCTTTAATTTTCATCAAAATACATTGAATAAGAAGTTGCTTAGGAAATTAAGTGCAGAAATAAAACAGTGCCTTACCCCTGTAATGGAGACTCCAAATCAGCCGCTATTACAAATCGGATCGAAATCGCTTTTATACGTTTTAATTAACCGTAAGACGGTTAAAATGGTCCTTATTTTCTTTATTGAGGCTTAAAGAAGTCTTTTGTAGCTTAGTGCTATAATACTCCACTCCCCACTCTCCGTCGAATTCTTTAGGCTATATATATATTTCAGTAATATTTTCCTTATTGGCACCAACATATTATAGAAAGCTTTTAGGTCTCAATAGAGGTGACGGTGTGTTTGTACTTGTCAAACAAAAGCTCGGTCTTCATCGAACGACGCCACCGCGTTGTGTACTTTTCAACCGATAAACTAGGACATGGACATGATGACCGTAGATGTATGAAATACACCTAAAACTTAAATAGATAGAAAAGAAGGTAGAATTCAAAGCAATATGTGTAATTTTGATCTGGTAAAGATGCAAAGCGCAGCGTTAAGTTTCGCCACTCAACAATTCAAAAATAAAAATAAAAAAATCAGCAGAAAGTAGGGAACGAAGTGTCTTATTGGGAACAGATTATCTTTACAGTAGATTCCCAAGTTCACTCTGCCTACGATGGTATATGCGGGATACAGCGTGAAGCTAAAAAAGAACAATCCCTGCGTAAGAATCAAACCGTCAAAGTTCAAACCCACACCGTGTTAGAAACCACTTTGTCAGGTGAATGTTTACTTTTATAATATCTCTGTTCGGGGATGGAGACGTGTTGTTGTTTAGATTGAGTTTAAGGGTTGATGGTGTATCCTTGCTTTGCTGGATTTCTACTTCGTAGTAAATAAGTATAAATGAAATAATACTTCAATTACTATTATTCTATTATAGCTTCACATTGTGTTCCTCATATAACAGGTTACACAGATCGAATCTAGTGTTAAAATACTCCGTTTCCTACGCATCGTCTAATTGTCGAGATATTACGTTTTGATTAACGGATCTCAACGCTGCACTTTGTCTTCTTACCACAGCGAGAAAATGAAAATACAATTTACTCCCCTTAGCGGGAATCGAGCCCACACCGTGTTTACATTTAGACGCTATTTCGAAGCGCCACCACTGTCTTAAGTAAAAATTCATACAAAAAACGCGTCAGTCACATTCGATTCATTAATCATCATCATCATCATCATCATCATCATCATCATCATCAGCCTGTCCTCGTTTACTGCTGGACATAGGCCTCTCCAATGGCACGCCACTGAGCTCAATCTTCAACTCTACGTATCCACATTTGTCTTATCAATCCAAAATCATACAATTTTTAAGATAATTCCCAAATAAATTATAGTTTACGACGTAGAGGCATGTAGAAGTTAATCCGTCGGTTGGCGGGCGGCCAGATCGGGTTGACGTAACCAGCGCCGTTGCGTTCAGATACTTTGTGTGCTGGTCATCTCATTTGTATGGGAATTGTGGAATAATAAATCTTCGTAATAGGAAAACGGGTGGCTAGTTTCTTTTCGTGTATATTTATGTGTATATGTATGTAACATTTTTGGAACGAAGTTCCTTACGGCAGGCTTGGAAGGGATAGGGATTTCGGACCGAACTGAAAAAAATGTGATAGTAAAACCGTAAGAAAAATGCGTGGAATAAAACCGTTAAATGAGACGTGCGCAGGCGCGACAGTCGCATACACCAACGAGTAGTGTATAATACCTTTCTCTTTCTCCCTCTTTCTTTTTTTAGTTGATTATTTGAGTTACGATGTTTTTTATTTTAAGTAATTTATTATTTCCTAAAATACTGAATTTCCTAAATACTTTCTTGTACTTAAATAAAAACTAATCAGCAAAATTTAAGAGAAAAATCAAGAAAACCTACATAAAATTGAGCACGACTTTTTTTGCAATTTGTGTCGATTCTACATTAGCCGAAAGAACTTTCTTCCTGGTGTCCCACGACACCACATTATAATTTTTTATTCAATTCTTTTCCCTCTTTTAGCAAAGTATGCAGAGGGGAAAGAGTGTCAAGATATTCCTTTCTTCATTGTCTGCCCAAAAAAAACTAAACTAAAGTGGAGGAAAAAGCATTTACGGAGAGTTGAGTTTACAAAGCTATTGCGACGCAATTACAAATATACATGATGATGATAGTTTTCTTTTATAAAAAAGACAACTCACTGCGCAAAAGGGCTAGTTAGCCGTTTTCCTCTCCCCTTTCTTCCTGGCTAAGGATAATGCGATAAAGCGTGAAGATAAAAAAAATAAAAGTTGTAAGTTGATAGCAGTACCTATTCTTAATTGTGTGTTTAAATTTTGTGTAAAAAAATATCAAAACTATTTAAACTATTTATATTTAAGTTAGAAAATCTTACTTTAGCTGACTACTTTTGAGTAATTTGAAAATTCACATTTAAGCGTACATGTATGGAAATTGACTTTGTTTTTCACTACGTGACTTTACCAATTACTTATTAGACTTGACTTTGACTTTGAGTTTATAAATAAAAAAAAATACTAATTGCGTGTTGAGTGGCGGGGCTCATCGCCGTACTTTGCCTTGTTACCAGAGCACAGAAATAAAACATTTCCCTCGAGTGGGAATTGAATCCACTACCGTCTCATTTAAGTCATACGCTTTTGCCACTGCGCCAAACCGCCTCTCACACTACCACTAGTTACATAAACAAACAGTCGCCAAACTATCACCCCGATACGAATCACTCAACCTAATTTGAATATCGACTTCCAATCTCATAAGCTCGTGAGATAATACCTTAAACCCCAAACCTCTTATTACGTAGTATCGGATTATTGCTAAGGAAACGCGTCTCGAGTACACTAACTTTGCATAGATTATGGTTGACTTAAGACAGACAGTAACTTTAGGATTAAGTAAATAAACCACTATTAGTGGAGACGAATTTTCTAAATTTAATTTATAAGTTAGTTGGTTAGTTATTCTGAAGTTTATTTTACGTAAGGATTACTGTATAGCTCTCTATTTAACCCTCCTCGAGCATACTTGCTTTTAAACTTTCAAACTTTCTCCCTACGACGTAATCAGAGAGAACAGGGCAATAAACGCCACAGTCTCTGTATATCTCTTTCACTATCATTAATCTGTTCATACATGCCCTCCTGGAGGTCCTCATGCCTCCATGCCATTACGTGACCTTCCTCCAGTAACATCGACATAATGTTCTACAGGCTCAACTGAGATCTTTTTAATCGACTTCTGTAAGAAAACGAGGTTATCAATTCGACTGTATTTTTTATTTTTTTATATTTTTTTTTATGTTTTATTATTACCTCATAACTTTTGACTGGGTGAACCGATTTTGATAACTTTTTATTTGAAAGTTGAAGCTTCCCGAATGGTCCCATTTTTTTTGGTCCATGTCTGACAATAGTATCCATGAGAAAATCATATAAGTCTTAAATTTGCATTATGCATGTGCGCGACAAATAGACGAATAACTCAATGTCGCGTAAACCGATTTCGATGATTCTTTTTTTTTTGAAAGGATACACTTCAAGGATAAGTTGGTGAAACTTTGGTTAGGTTTCAATTATGGAATCTGGTGAAAATTGAGAAAGTTTGTTTTTTTTTGGTAAAAAAATTGATTATACTGTAATAGTTACAAGCAAAAACTTTTTAACTCGATGTCAGAAGTGAGATTCCGGATCGTTACATTTCTTTTCAACCAACCTCAAAAAAGAGGATGTTCTCCTCAAAACTTCAAACAACGGAGATTCCCAATTCGCCCGAATACTTTTTATGTATGTTCTTGTCAATATACCAAAATGTTACTTTGCACAAAAATAATACCTAATTAAATGAAGTTTTACATGGAACGACCACAACCATTCGTTGACAACCACTACCACCACCATCACCACTCGTTTAAGAAGCATCATTTTAAGATCTACCCATTACTTAAAATCGTAAAATAAATTAATTTTTAACAAAAAGAAAAACCGACTTCTAACAACGAACTAAAAAGTGAAAAATAATTTTACAAAGATTTTATAATTTTGAAGTCGGCGTCGGTACTGCTACAACAACCTTACTACAATATCTAATTACTAAGCCTGTTTGTTTTACTTGGCACCGACTTCAAAATTATAAAATCTTTGTAAAATTATTTTTCACTTTTTAGTTCGTTGTTAGAAGTCGGTTTTTCTTTTTGTTAAAAATTAATTTATTGAATGGGGAAGTATATAAAATAAATTCAGTTTTCAAAACTTAATTAAATATGAACGAAAATTATAAATACGAAGCACGGAGTGTCTTAACACTACGTTCTCACTAAATATGATAAGACATGAAGCTGAATTTTTATATTATATTCACTTTCGACCTACATCTCACAATTCAATACAAATGCCAGACCACTCAGGTCCGTAACGTTATTTGTAAACGGCAGTTACGCGCTCTGAGCCGCAGTCATCTCTGGAGAAATACAGCATCCACCCGATTTCAGAATTCTATGCATTGAAATATGAAATAAGCTACAACTGTAGTCGCTGATTTTACGATACATTATGTGGACAGTGCTACATAGATCTTCCATTTGTTATTGATTTAAATGATACCATGCGATATGTATGTAGATACTTATAGGTAGGCATACAAAATGTATAACAATGTATGCAGCCAGCCTCTGAAAATTAAAATATTTTAAATATACTAATACTAAATAATGGTAATATAACCCATTGTTAAAAGAAAACGAAACATGTTGTATTTTTACGTCATGATTGTGCCAAATAAATATATAATTGAAGTCCATTAGTTAACTTAATCATATTTTTTTATATTCTGTGATAATGAAATGTCTTTAAAATTAATGATATTAAAGTAAAAAATAAACTAAACATATTACATACTAAATTTTTGCCAAAACATTGTAATTATTCGTCCAATATTTTAAAAAAGTACTTAATATAATGGTGAAGTTATAAAAAATCAAGTAATTTTTCTAAGAACGCTCAAGATGTATGAGGCAACTTGGGCAATTCGATGTGAATTAGGCGCAGGTAATATCTGAGAGAGCTGTGGACATTAATCATTCAGTGATGATGGATCTCTTATATTTTTTCTCTGTATTTAGGGTTCTATATCTAAAATATATAATGTATTAGTCGTCTCCCGCAACTCTGTTTGAATAGAGCTTAAGGTGTAAAATGAAAAAACTCATTGTTTTCTCATCCTCAAGAAGTTTCGAGAAATCTTTTAATCTACTCTACACTCCCTAACCCACCTAGAAACCAAAATTTAATGTGCTAGTCGTCGTCGTAATGTCGTAGTGTAGCCAGTGACATAATATATCATACTACAAAAGCAAAAACGTATAAATAAATAAAGATCTTTGAACTGACTTTAAGCGAATTTATAACCGCCGTGTGTTATACTATCGACGGCCGTTGGGGGGACCACGAACCGGACGAGGTGATAGTCAATTGTTCTTTGTGATTATCCTTGGAGACTATATCCAGCTGTGGGTTAAAGACTTACTATTAAATATTTAAATAACATTGTAACAATTATTACAGTCATTCATATTGTGTGAAGTTCGGCGCTTAATCAAAATATACAGGGACCCCTTCCTAGTTGGCTGAGAATTATAATTTTAATAAATGATAATAGTATATACACATGAAAAAATAACGCATACATTTGACCGACTTTTATAATTTTTTAACACCATATCGAAATACTTTATGTTATATTTTTCAACGCTAATACTCTATAGCAATGTTTTATATTTATATATTTACACTGAAAATTCAGAAAGAGGTAAAAACTAATATTTCTAGTCGACCAAAAGATTAATTATGTAAAATTTGTAAATATTTGTGAACGCAACCCCTTAAATTATTGCCATAATTGATTCATAAGTACGGCCACTTTATATTCGTAGCAATGTTAATAAATTACCATCTTTACAATGAAATCATCACATTTCATTGAAATACTGAGTCAGATACTTACAGTGGACGCACACTTTCGATTTTAATTTACTTATGATACGACGGACTGTAAATGCGACAGATGTGGGTTCAATATTCTCACGGAGGAATTAAATATTTGCATTTCCTTGCTCTGGTGCTTTGAAAATCGTTTTTTTTTGTTACGGGTATTGTATATCTTAAAGCTCTTAAATGTAAAAAATATATGAACAAAGTCATCACGAATAATAAATTAAAATCAAGAATATATTTTTCATCAAGTTTTTTTAGAATAATAGTGACAATAGGATAAAAATCCAATTTAGTCAGCACAAATGATATAAGATATGTACCGCTATCCAAACATTGAGGACAAGCATTGCAGGGGACTCAATCTTATTTATTTGTAACTAGTATTTAATTCAAAGTACTATACTGTTAACAAGCATTTTCTGTTTTCCATTGTTTATTTATAGTAACTAATTTTTTAGGTCAAACACCCAAGAGTATCGCGGTGTGCGCAGACGCCAAGAGCGAGGTTGTACCCGTCAATTGTTGACACCCCCTATAATATTAAGCGGGGACACTTAATTACCGCTAAACTTTCGTAATTCATAACTTCGGGAAGTTTGGATGAAACTCTTTCATCATTATTTGGCTCTGGAAGATTATTAGAGTATTGTTACGTAGTTAGAAATAGATATTAATTAACTTAAAACTTAAACTCTTCTATGAGAATTTTTAACTTAATTCCAATAAACATAGGAATTAATGTTATTTTGTAAGAGATTTTTGTATAGGGGTCTTCTATACGACACCTGTCATTATTTATATGCTTATACATACTTGCACATATTTTTATTAAGAAGTTTGATTTTGATGATTACATTTTTGTTATATTAAATATTTGTTTTTTTTAAATAAACAAATAATTATTTATTTTAAATTTCAACCTACAATTTCTGGATTCAACCAAACAAACTATCCAATTTAATAATATTAGTATATACTTTATCAGTGACAAGTCACTCAATTCAATCCTTGTCAGTGTTCCATTAAGGAAATTGCAACAACTAACCAATACAATGTATCTACAGTGTATTAACTGAAGTACTTACGTACAGTTACAATCAAGATTCAATAGCACAATAGTATTGTTTCGAACCAAAAGCCCGAACTTCACTATAATACCACCTTCGTGTACCTAAGCCCTGAACATTTAGTTCAACTGTAAGTAGAAGTAGTAAAGTAGAAAGGGGCTGAGGCGGAGTCGACTCGCTTTGTCTACAAATTTCAATTTGCCGGTAGACGGACGACACAATTGACGATATTTAGCATATTTTTGATGGAATAATATGATAGTTGTAGGTTCAATCTTATTTCAGATAATATTTTTTCCATTTCTTTTGGCTTTTTTCTATAATAATATGCGCATATTGTATTAGTCTAAACGTGACTGGCTTACACGTTTTTTTTAATATTTCTTAATACAATATTTTTGGCTCCATCATAAGTCCAGCACGATAGTACCATATTATTTTTATTATAGTCACGCTGTGTCTCGCACACAGCAGGGTAGGCAGAGGGAACCTAGTGTTAAGACACTCTGTGCGTTATTTACCTTCGAGTTCTAGAGGCATTGTGTGTAAAGTGGTGGCACACAACGCCGCGTTTTGCCTCGAAACCACAGCGAAGAAATGAAAATATTAAATATTTCATTTCCGCGAATGAGTGATGAAAGAATGGCAAAAAATAATTATGATGACAATTTAACGTAAGAATCTTAAAGATCCTCAGAAGGCATGTATGAAGAGATTGATGGCAGTGGACGAGGCGACAGAGATATACAGAAAACATAGCGCTGAACGCTGCGTTCTTTCTTCCGATACTAGTAATACAGCTACGTATACCTTCAAAAATAATTACCTTTAAAAATAATTCAACATAAATCTACATTTAGATAGCAGAATATCAATAAAAAATTTAAAAGAAAAATATTTTAAGATTACATTACACCTAGCACGAATCTCCAAGCTCCTTACAAGTTTGGCTCATCTTATTTTTATCTTTCACAGCATCTTCAGCAAAGCGCTTATTTACATAATAGTGTTATTTGCAGACAGAGTACACAGTACAGTTCTCTGTGCGGAAATACTTTTAATTAGAGCGTCCCAAATAAAATACAACTCACATTTAAATTGAAGCTACTTCAACCGGAACTTGCATTAGTCATAACTAAGAACTACATCGTCTAATTTTTATATGAAGACTATTTTTTCTCACAAATATAAAAAAAATCTCTATTATTTTGTTGCTATGTTTATTTTAATTGCTGTGAAATAAAGAATTATTTTTGTTTTTATTTAGCTTCACGTTGCTTCCTGTTTCTAGATGGGTAAACAGAAGGAGCCTCCTTTTAGCACAGACCGCTGTTTCCACTTATTTTTGGAGACATTACGAGCTGAGTTGAGGTCACCACCACAGCCTCACGCGAATACGAACACTCAGTCTACCCTGCAGTATGCGCAATACACGGTGAATTTATAAAAAAAAACCGAAAACGCCACTAATGCAAACACAAAATAACACATTTGTATCAAAGTTTTTCTCTCTGACTTGAATAAAAGCAAAATAAATTCAACGTTGGTTATAAAATAAGAATCCGACTCCAGTGTTCCACAGAAAAATATGATGACAGAGCATTACAAAAACAAATGTATCCCCTTAAAGTTTAATATGCAGTTGGGTGATTTATTACGAACATAATTCCATTGCACGGCTTTGAACAAATAGGAGCGACGCTGTCTCGTTTTATTTTTAGAATCAGTTGGTGTTCATAGTTCCTAGCTTTATTGTCCAGACTCGAGTCACAGGGTTTCGAATTCAGCTCCCAATACCTGCAGAAATCAGCGGAAGGTGGGAAACGGTGTCTTAATACTAGGTTCCCGGGTTCCCTCTACATTTCCTGTGCAGGATACAGCGTGATGCTAAAAAAAAAGAATAAAAATCATATACGAACACAATTCCTTCTAAAGGGAGGTCGAATCTCATAGTCGATAAAGCTGAAAAATGACTAGCAATCCCGACTGTTTACGGTAAAGAATGAACTCGATTCCTCCAGCCAAAGTATCTTTTATTTTCCGACTTAAAAAATTGTTTTACATTTCATTTTGTTGCTGTCGTGTTACGAGTTCTTCTATTTATATTATTTTGAGCTTTTATGAAGGAATAATAAATTATTGTAAAATGTGATGGTAGTTCGATAGGAGTTCGATTCCCATTCAGGGAAGGATTATATTATGTTTGGAAATATATCATGTTTGTCCGTTTGAAACGAACAAATTTCTCTACATATACTCCTCAAAGAATATCAGTATTTGAAAAGTTTCGGCGTTCTACGCTATTTACTCGTACTTTCGGCGCCGCGTATGTCTAATTTTTATTTGACAGCTCGAGTAAGTTAAAGACCAATTTTGAGTTCTATCACTCTATATTATTGTCATGTAAATTCAGAAAGTGTAGAGAGGATTTTTTTTAATTACTTAAATTTTAATATTATTAATCTTAAGTAAAACCTTTCATCATATAAATTAATTTTTAACAAAAAGACCGACTTCTAACAACGAACTAAAAAGTGAAAAATAATTGTACAAAGATTTTATAATTTTGAAGTCGGTGCCAAGTGAAACAAACAGGCTTAGTAATTAGATATTGTAGTAAAGGTGTTGTAGCATTAGCTCGACACCGACTTCAAAATTATAAAATCTTTGTAAGAAGTCGGTTTTCTTTTTGTTTGTTAAAAATTAATTTATTTTACGATTTTTAGTGATGGGTAGATCTTAAAATGATGCTTCTTAAACGAGTGGTGATGGTGGTGGTAGTGGTTGTCAACGAGTGGTTGTGATTGTTCTATGTAAAACTTCATTTAATTAGCTATTATTTTTGTGCAAAGTTACATTTTGGTATATTGACAAGAACAAACATAAAAAGTATTCGGGTGAATTCGGAATCTCCCTTTTTTGAAGTTGGTTGAAAATGAGAACATCCTCTTTTTTGAGATTGGTTGAAAAGAAATGCAACGATCAGGAATCTCACTTCTGACATCAATTCAAAAAGTTTTTTGCTTGTAACTATTACAGTATAATTAATTTTTGACCAAAAAAAACAACTTTCTCAATTTTCTCCGGATTCCATAATCGAAACCTAACCAAACTTTCACCTAATTATCCTTGAAGTGTATCCTTTCAAATAAAAAAGAATCATCAAAATCGGTTTGCGCGACATTGAGTTATTCGGCTATTAGTCGCGCACATGCATAATGCAAATTTAAGACTTATGTGATTTTCTCATGGATACCATTGTCAGACATGGACCAAAAAAAATGGGACCATTCGGGAAGCTATACCTTCAATAAAAAAAAATTAATCAAAATCGGTCCACCCAGTTAAAAGTTAGGAGGTAACAAACATAATAAAAAAATAAAAAAAATACAGTCGAATTGATAACCTCCTTTTCTTACAGAAGTCGGTTAAAAATAAATCGAATCTACAGTCATCACGATTACAGACAGCCACTGTGTCATTGAGAATCTAGTTATGCATAAAAGAAAAGATTTTCTACAAACTAAGTAACACTTATTCTTAATTCATTGATAGCTCTGTGCAGGTTTTACAAAAGTATCACAAGATATAGGGTACAGGCAAGTTCTAAGTCAAGCGAGACCCTCCTATAAAGGGCCCTTATATCACCCACAAAGGGGGAATCTCGTCGTCGAGATTATGTTTGCGAAAGCAGGCGCGATTACGAAAGGAACTTTGAAGTTTAAAAATCTAGGCTAGTGTCCTTGTTTGTTTCTGTGAAAAGTTTATGATGATAACGACAGCGGACGCAATGGTCCCTAAATTGGGTGGACGATAGAGGACGTAGTATCTTAACATTAAGTTCCCAGGTTCCCTGTGTCCAGTTATATATGGCGTCGCCTACACTAAAACATTGCCCCATTTTGTGAGTACAGTGTCCACTATAAAAATTATTAAATATTTTA
>HE671005.1:4539-26737 GCA_000313835.2 Heliconius melpomene melpomene
AATATGATTGTATTTACAGAAGCAACACGAAAGAGTGATTTCGAAGAGAAATTAAACAACGAAATAGCAAAGTTGGTAATCCATCAAGAAATGTCAGTGAGGAGATCAGGCGGGAAATTTTAATTCTCAATGAGCCTCTTAAGGGTGTGGTTTATGGCGGGGTGAAGTTAATGTTTCTCGTGACTCGACTGCGGAGATATGATTTTAATTTCAGCCCCTGCCTCCTCCGCCTTAGGAACCTGACTGCGGAACCAACTTTACATATTTTTGAGATGGAATAAATCTCGTTTGATGGAAAAGAATTTGGTTGTAAACAGAAGCGGTTAATGGAAATTTTGGTTTTAGTATGCGGTGATGGTGGATCAGATACCCGGTTAGTCTTTAATTTGTGAATGATTTATTACATAGCCTTTATTTTTATATTAATACTAGAGGACGTGCGCAGCTTCGCATGCTTATTTAGGGGTGAATTCTGATAAACCATGAAACATGTGATCAATGAAATAATCTTATGAGTTCAATTTTCAAATTTTATAAAAATCGGTGGCGATTTAAAAATTTTTCCATACAAACTTTCAACCCCTATATCACCCCTTTACGGTTAACATTTTTCAAAATCCCTTCTTAGTGGATGTCCAGATTACGAAGGTAAACATCTGTCCAAATTTCACGTTTCTACCATTAGCGGTTACGGCTGTGCGCGCGTCTTACCTCAGTCAGTGAGGACAAGTCCTTTTATATAATAAAAATATATAGATTACACACTTTATATTGAAATAATAATATAATATTACTAAATATTCAAGTAAAAGTTATATATAATCCATCAAAATTTTAATAATCTCAAAAATATTACTAAATATTAACTTCATTTATTGAAATTTTACCTTCCAAAAGGGAAGCTAACATATCGAATCAAAGAGCTGAACACCTAAAATTTGCCATAATTTCGTTATTCGATTATGTTCGGCGGCGGAGTGCCAGCGTGAAAATGACACTTGAGTCCCCTCGCCACGGCCCCCTATCCCTCTATCCCTCTATACATAGCTACATGCCCTCCATCCAGAATAATAAACACTATGGTTAGAAGATTACTTCACAGTGTAAGCTTGTTAGTTAGTTAACCAAAATGAACGAGCCGTGTACGTTGTGTCTAATTAAATTTAAACACCCACCTCTGGAACTTAGATTCAGGTGTTTCTAAGATATAATGCATCGAATAATAAGTAGAAACTTCAGCTTTATGCTGTATGCCGTATAAGCAGGATAGGCAGAGGAAACTTAGTGTTAAGAACTCCGTTTCACAATCTTCGTCGATATTTTGAGGTATTGCTTGTTGATTGGCGGAATCAACGTCGGACTTTTGCCCTGGTGCCAGGGTGAAGAAATTAAAATCATAATAAATAATAATTCATTGCTTCGATTGGAAATTGAACCCACTACCGTTACGTTACAATCACACCTTTGTATTCGCAACGACTGGTCTCGAATTTAAATTAACTAGTAAATTATATAATATTAAAATATTTTTCCACTATATTCTAAATTGCATACATTCTTTTAAGCTCTCGACCAATTCTCACGACTTGAAACGGTCAGTATTGCGAAAGGTCTACTTCGCTGTCGATAAAGTGATGAGATCCGAGGATAACCATTATGGTGTCGCATGGGAGCCTCTCAAAGCGTCCTAGCAGTAGATAGTAGATAGCGACCTACTATCCACGTACTAAGTGGATTGAAGTGGGGTCTGTTCCCGTCAGACGGTGGGCGGTCCCCCCCTTTCTCGGGAACGGCGTTAAATAAAGTCAAATTGAGCAATAAAGACGGCTTCCCGCAATACTGGCCGCGGTCGCGCTGCTATACTAATTTACACCGCACTGTCCAGTCGGGTTTTGTGGATCTCTGTTGGTAGAATTAAATTAGTAGGGGTTTAAAGTTATGTTCTGGATACTAGGAGTGTTCTGGCTTTGTAATACTTGTTTTATAATATAGCTTTAAGTTTCCTTTCTTATTTATATTATTTAATAGCAAATACCATAATATTTTTGTGTGTTACTATATATAATTTAGCTGTGCTTTTCATATTGTGAACGCCGAATTGCGGCTTTTTACTATAGACTTTATGTAGGCTATGGGTTCTATCCCCACTCTGGGGAAACTCTGGAAAGATAAAATGTGACATTAAATTCCGCCATTTAACACATAAAATCGCGACATCGGATGGAAAGAGAACGGAGTGACTTAACAATAGTAATAAAGCATGTAGATGGAAAAAATCTCATCGTTATGTTTATGCAAATGATAAGGTGTAACAAATATATCTATAGATGGAACGATACCCACCTCACAGATTTTGTAAGAATGATACTAGCGTGTGACCGTCAACGCGGTAGGTTATAAATTCGATGTCCATTTGAAAATTGAAAATTAAATATTTAATATTTACATTTCTTCGCGCTTGTATAGAAGTAAAACGCGGCGTTGAGTTCCGCCACTCAACACGCCAGGTCGCCAGAATTCGGCGTCGTCCTGCTATAGTGTGAAGCTGAAACAAAAAAGATACTTTCATAACTTATATTTATATTTCCATAAAAGTTAAGCTATAATAGACGCGACAAAATCGTAAGCATAAATAAAAACCGGAGTCAGTCCAAGGAAAATGAGCTCCTAGTGACGAGGGTAGAAGTTGCTTATGAAACGGCCGCTTTAAGCTAAGAAATCATCACTCTTATTACACTGCCTCACTTATTATAGGGTTGACTATTTATCATGGCAACCAGTGTACAAATTATATTTATTATAGGTTCCTTTTATTTATTAACCTTCTAGGTTTTCAATTATTACGGCTTTTTATAGTGCTAAATTTATGGCTGAAATTTAATTAAATATGTAGTTTATTATGTATGTGAAAATACTTATTTATGAAGATAAAAAAAATAAATAAATTTAGAGACACTATCGAAAGGTCTGCTTATGTTTAATAACAAAGTATTCTTGTAATAAAACTATTATTATGCATAACATCGCTAAATATAATAGTGTAAACTTATTAATAAATGAAAGTATGTATATACAAAAACTTTTTTAATAGTATTTTTATTTTTATTTATTGTGCGCCACAGACTTTTATTGGCCTTTCATGCTCCTGCGTTTTGCTTGTTTAAGATTGCTATAGTAATATATAATAGAATTATAATTAATAAAAACAAATAATTTACAAATATATTGATGATATGATATATCATTGCTGTATTTTTAATTTTAAAATGAAACACAAATGAAAAAAAAATGAATTAAGAAGCAACCCTAATAACAAATAACCCTTCTAACTTAGCATCTTGTATTCCGTCCACCGCCGCTGTATTCGAAGCGGTTAGGTTTAAGATTCAATTTATAACAATTTGCGCGTAATCAGCGAGGGGGGATGGGGGGTTAGCAAAAATACAGCCTTTATATTATACTAAGGAGTTTTATTATGTTATGCTGATGAGATACGGTGCGGTGGTTCGCTCGCGTCAGTAAGGAGATTTGCTGTGTTAAAAATGTGTTAAATGTTACATTTATTGTTTTGTAATAGGTTATTTGTTGTTGTCGTTAATTGGGGAGGGAGGTTTTTTGTTAAATTTTAATTAATTGTTAAATAATAAGTATCGAAATGATCGATTTATTGTTTTTATTTATGTATGCCTAAAATGGAAAAAGCTTAGAAACTACGTTCCCATTAAGACACTCCCGTTTCCCATTTTAGCCTAACTTAGAGAATATTGAATGACGAATTTCAACGCCGCGCTTTGCGTCGTTACAGGAACGAAGAAATGAAAATATTACCTAAATATTTCATTGTATCGAGTGGAAATCGAACCTACAACCTGTTGCGTTAACAGTCGCACGCTTGTGCCTCTGGCCACAACTAGCCTCTATCAAATTGAATACAATTTATAAATAATTATATTAATAAAGAAATTCAATAATTAAAATTTAACTTATTTTTTATATCGGAACGTAAATAAGGCACCCGAAACGCGCGCTTCCCATCGTCACTTGTCACAATAAAAATTTCAAATATCTTGTCCTCGCGATCTTTGTTGTCTTTTTAAAAAGGTTTTTAATATTCTTCCGCCGTCTTTCCCTCTCTCCTCTATGGCAATTTCGCCTTGTTTTAAAGCAGACAAATTGAGCTTTTTTTTGTTTATACAAGTAGCGAGCAGTTCGAGCGTGGGTAATCTCTTTTACGTTTGTTGGATTTGAGAATGCTCACAGAGTATTCTTTTTCATTCGTTTCGTCAACGCTTCCTAGTGTTTGTCCGCGTTGTTCCTTTTCTGAAACGGGAATTCTTCACGAGCGGGCGGGCGTTCACTATGCGTGTAAATTTTTAAACTTAGTAATGTTTCTAGCATTCTTTTACTTTTTGCGTCTACGTCTTTTATTCTCGTTCCTATTTGTCGTTGTTACGGAGATTTCCTTTTATATAAACAGAATGGATTCAACAAGGCGAAAAATAGCTTTCACCGCAAATGTAATACAAATTTAATACAAACTTTGAACTCAAAATTAACTATTAGTTTTGAGTTGCAACTCAAAGTCTTCGTAAATTGTATTCGGATCAGCAGTCAGATGCAAGACATCAGTGGAGATGCAAATTACTCTCTCAGCACCACAGCTAGTGCCAATTAGTGGAGTCAATGGGAGAACTAATACCATGAGTGTTTCCTAATTTAAGGTAGACGCGTATTAACATTACAAGGCGAGCTAACAAGGCGGTTCACAAACAAACAGTTAATTTAAACTGTCATGTGTAACGTATTTTGTGGTAGCTTTGCGTTTGTAAAAGGTTTAGTTGTATTTGAAATGTATTTGAATGGAAACCCTAGTTAATATTATATTTATCATTTATTTGTATTATGTTTCATATTTAATTATTATTTCATTTCCTGCTAATGAGGCAACCCATGCCTCCAGCAAGGCTGATGTCTTAATAAAATGGATATCTTAATAGGAATAGAGTATCTTAACACTCAATTGCCTTTACTGTTAACAAGAGGAACCCAGTTTCCGTTTCAATACATTGATATGTGCGAATATATCTCGCTGCTAAAATAAAAATAAAATTCAATTTTAACATACACTTGCACTTCATTATTAATTCATACATTTTAAAACACACAAACAAACTAAAGAGCAATGTATACAAAACACAACATCTCAACACACTCCTCCAGGTGGTCGTAACAGCCAAGTTAAATGTTCATTATTGAAAGAGCAAACGGAAGCGGTCCGAGATTACTTTACATCTTTCTATTTGCTAACAGAAAATGCACTGGAGAATCGACTTCCATTGGAGTTCGCCTCCGCCGGTGATAAAAACAAGTGGGAAATTCATAAAAGTGAACGAAATAAAAGTTCACAATAGCAAAGACAAACGGGCCTCGGGCGGAGAGACCAAATTATCTTTTTGCAGCGTCTTCGGTCTTTAAGAATTCTCTTTTAAATTACGTTTTGGTTCTGGTCCTTTTGCCGCGCGTGTCCTTTGGCCGGTCGCCCCTGCATTAATAACGTGCTCTAAGGAGGTTGTTTTTATATGAATCTTTTTGACGGAGCGCGAACTCTGTCGGCGTCTGTGTTTGTCGGGTTTATATTCAAATTTCGTAATTGACGAATAAATAAAATGTTTTTTAACATGTAAAAAACAGTTTTATTTAAAAGCGTTTTTACGTTTTTTTTTTGTGAATTGTTAGTGAATTATTTAGGAATGGTTATTATTTGTTTTAAATTTTAACTTTGTAAGGTGTATGCAATCATTTTATATGAAATGAACTACAAATATAATTTTCTTTGTAATGATTTCATGTACCTATAAATTCTATGTAATGTAAGTTCCCACTTATTACCAAATTTAGGGATAAGGTTTTTAATAGAGGAAAAACTATGCATAAATACTTTCAATTTTGATTGACTAAGATTTTCGTTGACTTAAAAGTGTGATATTTCTTTCGTACTTCGAGGGACTGTATGTATTCAGGTCCACGAGACCTGAATATTTGATATTAATTTTAGCTTCCGTTTCTCTTCCTTTTAAGATATGGAAACCCCAAAACTAGAACTAATCTACAAAAAAAATTATAAAATGAAACCCAACTATTAAAATCGACCTTAAAACTTAATTAATAGTACCAATACGCAATAACCAAGAGTACCTATTCGTTAAAATAAAACTCTATGATAAATCTGACGATATATCTCGGGACCCACGGAACAATGCACACAACCCTTGACGCGAGCCCGCCTCACTCCAAGTAGTATCTTATCAAATGTAAACACTCGTTCCGGCCATTGGGCGCGAAATGTTCTATTATTTTTATTTCTCCGCGTCTCTTCTAAAATGGATCGTTTGACTTGATGCTTAGGTTTTGTGGTCTCTTTTGTTTTTATGATTAGTATCTCTTATAGATTTTTAAACATCTTTTTCATTCTTCTTCATAACTCATGTTTTATATGTTAGGGAAGGTATATAATGTACAAGGACAACTGAATGGACGAGTCAGCTGAAAAGTAAAGAATTACGTAGAGTGCTACGCTGTAGCAAGTAGTGAAATTACAAATATACTAGTAAAAGTTAACTAAATTAATTTTATCCCAGTATTTTTTATGTCATAATATATTCCACACAACAGGGAAGCAGACGAAACATAGTGTTAAGAAGCCTTTCCCCAGGCGTTAGACATTACGTGTTGAGTGGCGAAACTCAACAACAACTATTTTTTCTTACTACGAAGACCAAGAAAATTTAAATACTTCCGAGTGAGAGAAGAGAGAATAATACATTCTTCGACCTCACATATTTTTTTCAACTACCAGTACTATTGCAATAATATAATAGTTTAAATCACTAAAAAAGGCCGTAGCTCGTTTCCACTTTTCATCTACTCTTCTTCACTTACAAGGAACTAATCTATCAAAAGAACATAATATACCCACATCATAACTAATATGAAAAAAAATATGTGGATTACTTTTTATTTCATTGCGACATATTACGTGGCAGATAATAACACACTGTTAGCGGGCTGTGCTCTGTGCTATATACATTCCGCAAGGCCCGTAAAAAAAGTAATAAAAAAAGAATAAATCCGAACCCCCACACTCCCCTACTCCCCTATGTCGCTTCCTCTATTATTATTATGAACACCAAAATATTACGTCGTCGCTTCACAAGCGTCCCCTCGTAGAACTAATTTTTGAGATACTTTTCCCTGAACGTACTTAAGGTATTACTCAATAATTTCATATAAAATTTTCAAAATCAATTCAATTTGTGAGGAGGAGGCAAGTCGTGGTGCAGAGGCACAAGTGTGATAGTAAACGCGATAGGTTGTGGGTTCGATTTCCACTCGAGTTAATCAAATGATTAATCTTTTCAAAAAAAAATATTTGTAAGACGATAAACATTTTTTTTTTTTGAAAATATAATTTACTTACACATTATTCTGGTAAAAAATTTATTACCGTAATATTTTTTTATTATATAAAAAACATGTTTTAAAAATTAAGAAATTTCCCAAGTATTATTACATATAGAACAGCATAAGACTTTCTTCATCATCAAAAAATAATGTGAGAGATTTATACATACACATAAAAAGAATAAAGTGCATCTGTAGTTACTTTCAGAAATAAATTAACTATTTTGTCTCCCTAGCCTAACAAATAGATAAATTTTTAATATAAATTTAATATAAAGAAACAACTGAGTAAAACACAACATCACTTCTTACTCAACACCGAATGTTACCATAGAAACGTTTAATTATCGAGAATTACTTAACATGCTATTAATTACTTGAAGAATTTGAATTAAAGACTTTAGGAAGCATTGCATAATATATAGGAAAAGCTGCTTGTAGACCCTTTCAGTCTCTAGAGGTTCCTGATTCTATTTAAATTTGTTCATAAATAAATAATAAAGGGTGAGAATGAAGTTAACTGTGGTTTAGTAAAGTACTTTATACGATAACGATAAGAGATTTAGAAGAATAGGCAAGTCACGAGTCAACCTAGTCTAGCATTGTTGTAACAAATGGTTAAAATAAAAGATAATAAATATAAAACAAGAGCTCGACGGCATGTGGGCCTATGGTAGATTTATGACTCCGAGAGAAAGTTCTATAAAAGCATTACGAGAACTCTGCTGCACATGTTGGGGCACATGAACATTTGGATGTCGATGACAATAGGCTCGCTGATTTCCGACTTCCAGGGAATTTCATATAATAACTCCATGAGAAACAAAGCATCGTGGGAAACGAGCCAAAGGGGTGGGGACACCCGAATTTGTATTAAAGCCGACCAACCTTAAGGATAAGACAACTCCACTACCAGCACTCTTATAGTTAAGAACTAGTTTTAATAATAAATGTATTTTATTTTAATAATAAAACAGTTTTTAAATACAAAGTTTAAGATATTTTTACTCACGTACGGCATGGTGGAAGTCAATAAATAGTTTTAGTTTTTCTTTTGATATGTTAGTAATCTACTATATATAAATCTCCAATTTACACTTAGTTTATTTTCGGTATATTGAATAAGTAATAAGAATTTAAGATTTTTTTTGGACAAATTATACAAAAGATATCTAAATATAAAATAAAACGTGTTTATTATATAATATAATCTTTTATATCAATATAGTAAGTAGCAAGCATTTAGTTTAGTGATATAAATAAGTTAAAAAAATATTCTTAATATTTACATTCGTAGTATAATTCTGTCTAATCTACTTCCATTATATACTGTTACTTGAAAAAGCGTTAAATTATACGGGACTTCTTTACTATAACCAAGCTTAAAAAAATAAAATCGACTCAAAAATACTTTAAAACGACAACAGAAAGAACCAAACGAGATTTAAAAATAAACTAAAAACCGCAAAGTAATTTGATTAGATTAGTAAAAACAAGTATTACCTGAAAACAAGCTCGCTAAACCTATTTAATTCATTTAAGTGGTGGTTTAGTGAGGGGATCAGTGCCCGTGTTTCGGGAGGCCGTATATTTCACATTGTTTGTATGGAGGTAGACAATTTTATTTTCCGCTTTTTGGGTAATCAATAGGGGAAGCACGACGCCCCTTAACAACCGAACTGAGAAATTATAACGCGTAGAGTCGGTGCCACTATATTTCTAGAAAAAACTTATTTCATTCACAATTGATTCCAAAATTCCAGATTGTAGGTAAAAATGATGAATAATTGAAAATTTCAAATATAATAGTCTTTTTTCATTTATTCTTCATCTATTCTCTAATACAAAATTTAAATTAAATTAAAAAAACTTGTTTAATCCAAGTAATTTACAAAACACATTTAAAATTTTATGTTTAACGTATTCGTCTGCCAAAAATATTAAAGAAAATGATAAGTTATGATAATAAATCTAAATAGTATGAAACAATATGACGTCTCTACAGTTTTTGTGTTATAGTAAAATCCAATATTCATTCCATTGATAGGTATTTGTATTGAAAATATTGCAGCAAATTCCTTATAGAATGGAGATTTGTTATTGTTTTTCTTGTCTTTTGTTTGAGCTTTTTAGAAGTACGGGCAAAAAAGAAACAAAACAAAACAAATCATATTTAACCGACATGAATGTTTTAACACAAGGTTCCCTGAAGCTGATATAACTAAATTTTTATTTCAAATTTATAAATTAGTTTCACTAAACTTTTAATAAGCTAATACTAAACGAACATTATTTAGTTATATGTGTAGATGTAAATTGTATTAAAATAAAAAGTCACCCACTTTATATTACACAGCTTATTAATTTAAAAGCGAAAGTTAAGGCACAAGCACAGTAGAAGGTAATTGCAGTTCACAGTATATAGCAAGCAAGAGGAGAGAGAGAGAGAAATTGTAAGAAAAGCACAGAGTTTATAAAAGCACGTGGCGATGGTGGCAAACAAGCGAGAGACATGCGCTTCGCGTGGCATAATGCAAACGACTGGTTTGACCTCTGCCCGAGCGCATGTCACGTCCCCAAGAAAATGGCAGTAGGGATTGTCGATATTGCATATGGCGTTATAATATACAGAATTATATAATTAAATAATTTTTATTTATGTAAAATACAACACAATTAACATCATAAATATACAATAAATATACAATTAAAAAAATATTAAAATTAAACACACCCCAATTCTCCAAACGAAACAATAAAAACCCCCAAATCGCCTTACGTAGCATCCAAACGATTGGAAAACAGAAGGGCACGATTATTAACCGAGAACAAGCTAGCGTACAACTGATAAATTATTTCAACCGATTGAAACTCGAACGATTTCCTGCCCAATAGATTTGTAACATCGATAAGAACCCGCACCCACCGGCCGTCTCGAGAGGATGATTGTTCGGAAAATAGGTCTCCATAATGCTTTGCAACTTTGCTATACGTATTTGTGGAGGCTTATGCCCTCCACGGTAATGTCTCCCCTTGCAGCGGTCGTCGTACTATATTTTAAGGTATTTTTATTGTAGTCTATGCTTTAGTGTAAATAAGAAATATTTCGGGATGTGAATTGTAATTGCTTTGGTTTTGGTATGTTACATTTATTATATAGCAACCTGTGTGGGAAACTGGGTGAGGAACCTATTGTTAACACACGGTTCCCCACTTTCCGCCAAATTTCTTGTGGCATTACGAGTTGAATGGCAGAACTTAACTCCGGGCTTGGTGTCAGGGCGAAGAAAAGAAAATTTTATTAAATAATAGTTCATTCTCTTGACTTGAGATCGAACCCACAACCGTCGCGTAACAGTCACTCTTGTGCCACTGGGCCAAAACGGCCTTATTTTTTATATTTGCCGACATTTATTATATTTGCTTGTAATTATAATTCTACTTTATCTATATGTAAATAGATATAAATAAATATTTAAAACAACCTTTTTCACCTTTGCATATTACACAAACCAGGTCGTAAACGTCTACGAAGTACTCTCTGAGGTTATTTAATTTTAAAATTGTAATACATATTTGATTTTCTCCTCTCTAACCGTGCTCTGAAATTTTTACCGCTACTTATTTTATTATCAAGTTTTTAAAGATGAAAGTTACTTTGGGACATTGAAATTTTTATTTCGTACGAAAATTAACTTTAAGTTTTTACTGCTCGGTGATTTTAAGGATAAGTATTTATTTAAGTTTGTCTTTTTCATTAGAATTTTAGATGTTTAAGACAATATTTATATAGCGAAGATTTGTTACAATCAAAATAAAGATTTTCCTTTGGAATGTCAACAAACCGTAAATCTAAATTCTTAATGAATATTAATTTAATTCAATAAAGTCAACGTCGTGCTTTATCAGACGAGAGTGTGAACGTCCCTTAACGCTTACTGAAGTCTATTACACAAATATTCTATAGAATTTTGTTTGATCCTCTCTAATATACATACACTATAAATTGTCGTTACGTTTTTAAATAATATTATTATAATTCTAAACATAGGAAAGTACTTATGAAAGTTAAATAGCACTAACCTGCAAATATTTATAAAAATAAATAAAAAATAAATTATATCAGGGTAGGCAGAGGTTAGTGTTAAGATACTATTCCCCACTTTCTACCGAATTCTGAAAGCATTGCGTGTTGAGTGACCGAACTCAACGCCGGTAAAAATAAATAATGTAAAAAAATTCTTTGTAAAACTTAAAACGCTTAAAAACATTGGATTTCTGTATTATTTTTTGGTCTTTCACGGTATAGAATTTTACCGGTATACTAAATTTTGATTCCAGCACAACGAAGCACTGATCGTTCTGTATGTTTGTGCGGCAATAACTTTCAATTGGGCAGTTTTTTGCCGGTGGGCTTACCGTAACAAACTATCGGGGCTTAAATCGAGAAACTCTATTACTACTATATATGGATATATTGACTGGACTGGGAAAACAGTATGAATGAAATATATAACTTAAACTTTTTATATTCTATATTAAATCTAGTTAAAAACAAATAAAATAGACTAAACATTAAAATATCAACAAATCTTTTACATATAACCTAATTATTTTCACTATTTCCACTAGAAAATAGCACTAAAACTACTAAAACCACTAATATAAATGTAACCACAATAACTTCTAATTGTAGAAACAAAAACTAGCAATTCACTAATTAATTCAACAACTACGAGTATAATCGACTAA
Source organism: Heliconius melpomene melpomene (assembly GCA_000313835.2). Lineage (NCBI taxonomy): Eukaryota > Metazoa > Arthropoda > Insecta > Lepidoptera > Nymphalidae > Heliconius > Heliconius melpomene. Next base: position 16,753 of record HE671005.1, read on the forward strand.
TGCGTCGGACGAAGAATAAGCTATAAAGGTATCGTGTCCAAACTCTCCATTAACACTAATTGTGTTAAAGCAATATATGTTTTATTGTCATTTAATAAGGTGTGAATTGCGTTGTGGGGAAACTCGGTCACTAATTAATGGTATAACGTATGATAAATGGCGGGCGCGGTCGCGAATAGAAGTGGATTAGTTGCAGAAATTTATAATATTGTTTTAATTTTGAGGTCGTATTGGCGCAGGGGTTCAAGGGTGTGAGTGAGTAACGCGACAGGTTCTGGGTTCACTCGAGAAAATGAAATATTTAATATTTTTATTTCTTTGCTATAGCAAATAAATAAGGATTTGTTAAAGTAAGTAATGATAAAAAAAATAATAATAAATCCAATTAAATCTTTAAAAGTAAAAAATGTAAATAGAGTTTTATCTAAATTTCTATTTATTCCTAATGGATTATTAGATCCAGTTTGATGTAGAAATAATAAATGAATTATAGTTAATATGAAAATAATAAATGACATATATGTCAAGGAGGCATCATGTGTTGAGTCAGACTTTCCTCAAGAGGAACATATTTCATTTTCTCGATCAAACCCACTAACTCACATATTTTTGATAAATGAATAAATTTGTCTTACAACGTTCTCTTATCAGGTATTATCAACAATCGCGTACAGTTGTTAGGACAGCTCGAATGAGACGGGTCCGAGAGACCGCAGCGCTATCGTTAACATCGGCGTTCTATTAACAAAGAGCTTAACCCAGCACCGCGCCATTGGAGTCTCTCCGTGCAGACAAATCGGTAACAATAAAGCGTGGGCTCCTCGACAATGGCCGCACGCATGGCCTGCTTTTAATTTGTCGAACGTATATCGGATAGCTCGCTTCGTCGGCCATCGCTTAAAAACACACGAAACCTCGCTTCGCCTTTGCCCTGTTTCCCTTTTTTAATATTATTTCTATTATAAAAATATCGGTTTATTTTAAGTAAAAAAATCAGCTTCACGCTCTATTCCGAACATAGCTGGGTAAGCAGAGGGAATTTAGTGTTAAAACTCTCCGTTCCCCACTTTCCGTCAAATTCTGAAGGCATTGCGTCAGCTTATTTCAGTCGACTTATTTACATTATTTACAAACCGAGATGCCTGCAATTAAAACTCAATCGATTAGACGAATCTCATCCGATTTGGAGATGATACTGGCGAAGAGTAGAAAGCAATTAGAACGGGAAGGCTCTCGAGCGTACCATGTTTTGTTGATAATTCAATAATCCGGCCTCGAGGCGGATCTCTTTTCACTCGTACTCTTCCCCTTCTCTCCTTCCCAACTTCCCCCCGGACGATACTATTCTTACGTAATCAGTTATCTTGTTTTTTCATTTCCAACACAATGTTTAAGGACACGCTAAGTACTTTCGGAAAACTTATTTAACTCCCAAATATTGGCTCGATACAAATTTGAAGTTAAATTGGAAAAGTTGTTTACGGATACGCAGGAACAGGTGACATCGATTACGATTTTAAAAACGACTGATATGAATCGTATTTAATAGTTAACTTTGCCAAATATTTTTCGCAATCTTCCTCATATTTCAAAGTTAGATTTTTTTCTCTCAATATTTTTTCCTATACAATACAAGCAAAGCTAGCTACAGTATGGGTAATTTGTTGGGATTCTATTTAAGTGAAAAATATCGTTAGTTAGTTGGTTGCGTCGTGGATAGGCTAGGGGGGAGGGGGAGGAGGAGTAGGGGGGAGTTGGTGGGAGTGGGGAGGTCGGCGTGGTCGCTGTATGTGGGGAAATGAAACAATTAATTAAATTAGTACTCAAATGTATGCTTACGTACGCCATGGGTGCGTCGGCTATCGGCGGAGCCACGCGAACGCTTTTATTAAAACAATATATCTTTAAAATTGTCCGCCACTTACTACGCTGTTTGCTTAACTTTATAGTATAATAAAATTTAATAAACCGTTTTTATTGTACTACAGCTAGTATATTTAATATGAAAGTATTAAATGCATTTCTGCTTTGTCCATCCATTTTTATAATGGAGTTGTGCTCCTTTATAAATTAGTTAAGCTTATTATGTCTTATAATAAGGAATTCCAGAATAAATTTTCTCACTAATATCTATATTTAGGAACTAACTAAGTTTGCAGTATATTCCATTTTTTTTTAGTTTTTTTTTGTGATGCCTTGGAGGAAAATAGGTGAACGGAGTGTTTTAACACTAAACTGCTGTGTACGGCATCAGAGTAAAACTAACAAAAAGACCTTAAAAATAATCATATCAATATAAAATATCATTTAAATATCTAAGCACAATCTAAAAAAAAAATATTTTAGCTAACGTAATAAGATTTCCTTATATTATTAATTCCATCTCGGACAACACTCACTTATTAAAACCCAACGAATAGCAGAAGTCAGGTAACAAGACAACAAGATTTCACTTTCAACGCACTAAAATATTCAAACAATGGAAGCTGCCCGTTGCCAGGAACCCGGAACCAGGGAACCCGTGTGAGAAATAGCTCCAAATAACTCGCGACTATCCGAGGGATTCTTGCCCCTATTTCCACGGGATCGGGGCGAAATGACAACAGATTTAGGGTAAGCGTGAAGCGACGTGTAAAATGTATCCAAGCGCGTGCCGCCTTATATGACATTCTTTTGCACCTACTATAATGTAGGCGGCGAGGCGATTTCCTAATCTGCCTTTTATTAAAAACATGTCGATTCGAGAATATAACGGCATTTGTAAGGCTTATGTATCATCCACTCGATATAGTCACTTATTTTTTTCCTTTACAATCCTTTGGAAATCGTAAGTGAAGCCGATAGGGTGGCTTTGTACTGCCATTGTAAAGTTATTCATAGTTAAATGAGGCCGGAAATATATACATTTGGGGGTAGATTCGTTTCATCCCTCTTGTTGAATTAAATGCTCGTTTGAACGTATTATTCTCCATTCAATTATAAGTACATATATTATCTGTAACGTCAAATATGATTGTGAAAAATCCTATTTTAAAGTCAGAGAGTTAGTGAATTTAATTAATTCACTTGTTGACAATATATAAATAATTATCAAATTCAAACAGAAGACATAACTGATTATTGAAATTTAATAATACTGCCAAAAGTTTGTGAGATATGCCAAAAAACCGGTAATTCATTATTGTACCCTCCTCGCTCCGTCAAAAAGTAACTCGGCAAAGTTGTAAGACATCTCCCGATATAAACAAAGATGAGGAAGGACTTGGAGGGGGCCGGTAGGAAAACGACACTTGTAATTAGCCGTGTAATCCGAACTCGCTATTTCGATGCTTTACAAGCCCTTATTAAAAATTAACAATTTTATATTAATATTTGAGGCCATTAGTGAATAAAACAGGTTGTGGATTCGATTCCAACTGGAGGAAATAAAATATTTTCATTTTATTCGCTCAAGTGCTGAGGCAAAGCGTAAAACATATTAATATACGAGTGATATGTATTTAAGAATATAATTCTTTACTTATTTTGACTGTATTTAAAGAGAATGCCTTACATAATATAAACTTTAAACACCTAACACTGATTTAACTTATGTGTAATGTAGAGGAAAAAACCTTCTACATTAAAAAATAGAATATGTTCTAAATTTAAAATAATTATATTAATAAAATATCTAACCTAAGAATATGAGTACGAATTAGAAAATAGAGACATTAATATTCACAAAACATATAAACTGCAGGTCCGATAGGGACCTCCGCCCAGAGGTGAACGATTACAATCGGCCTTACCCTCTCATTTAAATATCAAAACAACTTCCACGCGGCTTCGCCCGCTCTATCTCGATCCCGCAACATAACACAAACAAATTAATTCGAATAATGAACCCTAATAAATAGAGAGAGATCTGTTTACCCCATAAAGAATAAATGTTATAATAATTGGGGCAAGATACAATTTACAGAGAGTTTTGAGGGTGAATTAATTTTGAGTTTCAAGAACCGCCCAACAATAACAGGATGAGTGTTTATTGTTTCGACCCGAGCGATCCTTGTTACTTGTATCCTTTCTCACGAATTTTTCAATGGTAATGCCCTAAGGCTATAAACAAATGTTATGGTAAAATACAAATATATTATTTAGTGGTAAGTAGGTAGGTAGTGTTATAATATACCTTAAATTCAGGTACGAGTATGTCACATTTTGAATACCCAACAATCGTCGTCTACCGTCATTTATATGTATGCTCAGGTTTATATTTTATAGATTCTAATAAAAATAAATTCTTGAAAAACGATTCTGTGTTTTTTTTATTATTTATATATAATTTTACATTTTTTCATTAAAAAAATAAGTCTACTTTATATAGATCTAGTCTCCAATTATATCACGATTATTTTATGTTTAAATTTGGCTTAGAAACTTAACGTCTTCTTCGTCGTTCTTCGTCATCTTCTCTATAAAATATTCATAGATATTAATAATTTTACCGTATATATTTCACAATCTATACTAAAATTTTGCAATATATTTTTTGCATCTCAGAGACATTTGTTCACAGTGAGCTGTGTGCGTCAAGATAAAGAACGCCACAACGCCCCACTTGCTATAAACTCTAAAATTGTTCTCAACTATAAAACTCTACAAAGCCTTTTCAATTAAAAGTTTCTATAGCGTTGCTAATTATCGTCGCCCGGAGGACATCTAACAGTCTAACGTATATAAAGAAAGCTAACCGACGACGGCCGTATCGCACCCCTAGCCTAAGTGAATTCTGTTAATTAAACCATAAAAACTTCGATAAATTAAGATCCACCCGATTCCCCCTCTAATATAGTCCTGCGAAAGATTTCAGATGCAAACGACATCGATACAGACCATTGGGGAGGGGAACCCCCTACATTTGTTTGTGGGTACATTTAAATTTACTTATTGTATCTACCTACTATTTCTATTGAATGAATGAATCATTTTCTTGCTTCGTGAAGTTTCGGCGGTTTTGCTCCTTTGTTGGGTCGTTGTTCGCGACATTCAATTTTAAATTAAGTAATGTAAAGTAGTCAATTACCCTGTAACAAGGGAACCGGTCGCTTTAAATGTTTTATTCTTGTTTCCGCATTTTCATTTTGTCATTCAAATCGTCTACTTTTTTAAAGCAATTTTGTTTTTCAGTGTTACAATGTTAAAAGACACATATCTAGTATTAAGATATAAAATATTAATTAATAATAACTCATTCCCCCAAGTGAGAATCCAACCTACATCCTTCGCGTTACGAAGTTACGATATCTTCATTTTTTTATATATTTTATTATTGTTTTACTATGTAAAATTATCTTTTCCTTGCGATATTTAATTTAAAATACCTCAAGAAAAGATGCTTTAATTTTTTTCTTTCTAAAAGTCAATATTGGGGAAACAAAAGACGACTTCATTAAAGTTATTAATATAGCTATCGTGTTAAACTATCGTTAGCCGTCAATACTGTTTTGAAATATGTAAATTGTATAATTGGATTATACAATTCAATTTGTTTCAAATTGTTACAATTCAATTTGTTTCAATTGCCAGTCGTGGTGCACGGGCACAAATGAGACTTTTAACGCGACAGGTATAGGTTCAATTCCCACTCGAGGAAATTAAATATATAGTATTTTCATTTCTTCGCTCCGACATCGAAGCAAAGCACGGCGTTAAGTTCCTCCAGTAGCCTTACAACAGTAAGCAGCGGAGTGTTTTAACACTAGGCTCCCCTGTCTACTCTGTTCCTGGCTATTAGACTACTATAACACTGCCATAAAGCCAAAAAAAGTCTACCTATTTAACAAATAAAAGTAATTTATTTCTAATTTTCATTAACATGCCCCTACACCATATTAATTACCGACCGAAGCAATAAGCCAGAGATAGGTGATAAGGCGCTCCCTCGTACAACTTGTATGGAAATTTTCATTAGTAAAATACGATTTCGAGGTTAAAATGTTTGTGTTTGTCCTAATTGGTCCGTGAGAGTCGCACGTTCAGTGGGGCTTATAAAATTTTGTATGGATTTTATTAATTTGTAGTAGCTAAGTATATATTGTTGTTTATGACTGCAATGTCGCCTTTCTGTTGATTTTATTGTTGTTTTATCTCCATAAAAGATGGGAGTGTATATAAAATTATTATTTAAGAGATCGTTTGAGTTTATGTTTTAATTTATATTTTATATTTATGGGTTTACTTTCATTTGGTTATAGTATGACTGACTTTTACTAAGGAATTTTCTTGATCAATATAAAGGTCAGTCTTTGTTTTTATCTGTTTTTCGGTGCTATCACAGTTACATAAAATAATACAGAAAAAAGTTAAAAATAGAGTGTTATATCACCATCTCTCTGCACAGAGCAGAGAGTAAAATATTTCGAAAATAAAAAAAGCAAATACTTAGTTACAACTAAGTATTTTAAGAAACTTAAAATATTATTGCTTGAGAATACACGCATCATAATAAGATTGATCCCACAAACATTATGCTAAGAAGATATTCACAAATAGAAATTATATCTTAAAATAGTCTAGAATAAAAGTTTATTTCAGCGAGCGTTCAAACAAAACTAACCAGTAAGAAGTAAATCTAAAAAGACCAGATGTCGCCAACATTTTCCACCAATAAAATGTTTTCCGAGCACCAGCACGTTTTCCTCTTTGAAAACCGTATAGCATTCAACAGGTGGTCCCTTCTATCAATTTGAATGTAATTGCCGTTTAGAGATTTTTGAAACTCGGGTCAGCTCCATTCATGACGAGGGTATTGAAAGTTACTTTATAAAAGATTTAAAGTGAGAAGTTAAGTTCGAGCGTCGTTATTTGAAAAGAATTAATTATAGCGTTTTTGAAATTAGCACTTTTCATATTGCTTCTTTTTTTATATTTAGATTAATGCTATTAAGATTTAACTTTAATAATTCTGTTTTATCGGATTCCTGTATATTATACGATTATTCGTACCATATAGAAGCCAGTCCTGGTGCAGGGGCACAAGCGTATATTGTTGGTTCGATTCCCAGTCGAGGAAATTAAATATTATTTAATATTCTCATTTCATCGCTCTGGTGTCGAGGCAAACCTCGAGAATTCGGCGTATTCCTGTTACATGGGCGATATAGCGTGAAGATGTAAAAAAATATAGATCTATTAAAATATTGCCTTTCAAAAAATACCCACGATTCTTTATACAACTATAAAAAATATACAATAAAATACTACACAAAGTTCATTCACACACGATCGTTTAAACCGAACAGTCGAGCCTGATAGCTTCAAACAGAATACTCTGGAGCACTCCTCTCACGTTCAGAAAGCAGATGCCAATCAACACGTAAGCCGACTAGCACCCACCAATTAGACTAATAGCTGGTTGTGAACGATGTAGTTTGTGTGGAGTTGCCTGTTGAATAGATATGGATGTCTTGGAAACTGGACGAAAATATTTTTTTTAATATTATAGTGACAGAAAAAACGTTTTTAGTCCATTTTTACTATGTATCATTGCTGTGCAGAAGGAATCTAGTGTCCGGACACTCTGTTTTCATTTTCCATAAAATTTTGTGTGAATTTATGAGCGGCGAGTAGAGATCGAACCCGTAATCGTTGCGTTTGCAATAACATGTTGTCTCACTTAATGTAAATATTTTTTTAAATAACCAAATAAAGGGGTTGGCGGGAAGCGGATGGGTCCGAAAAGCTGAGGATCGAATTGGGGAAGGCCTATGTCCAGCAGTGGACAAAAGATGGCTGTTGATGATGATGATGATGATGAACCAAATAAATTACTAGGAAAGAGCACATTATTGGGGGACGCAGAATATATATAAAAATATATATAGACGTATTCTTAACACCTTGATGGCATTCACAAAAGTTACCAATTTAAACTTTTAAAATAATAATTGGAAAACTCCAGAAGACAAAGGTATATTATTTACACGTCTGGATATGGAAAAGTTTTATCCACTGGCCGCAAATCGGCCGTCGCGGCGGGCAAGTTTCTCCGACGTCAAGATTTAAGTAGTTTGTGGCGGAAGTCTCTCTCTTGTAGACTAACTCGATATTGCACGCTCACTTTGTGCTGAGCTGATGTCACCTCCACAGCTTGGATGAACGCTAACTCGAGCAACAAGTTGTTTTTGTTTTGTTCCTCAAGTTTGCTGTAATTTTGTTTTGGATTTTGGGTAAGTTTTATTGTTAAACTTTTTGAGAACGTTGTTTAGAGTTAAAAAGTAAATATTTTAGAATAGGCTTTTTATTATAAGTGAAATATGCTATTTTTTAAATGTATCTAAATAGTTATATATATAAATCGTTTTTTTTTTTTGACAACTCGATTACAAAATATAATATTTGTTATAAAAAACTATTACATTCCTCATTCTTTACCTGTAGTCTATACTTTGAAAATTTTATAGTAATACTCAGTATACCACAGTGGAAGATTTAAAAAATCTAATGCTATTAATATTACCAATGTGAATATACTGAACGTAATTAGATAAAACTTTACATTTTATATAGCTTTACTTTTTTATATAGCTTATACATATTGAAAAATTTATTTAAAGATTTTGTATAATATAATAATAAGTACAAGCGGGCGAAGCCTTAACAACAACATATCTGAACCTTTCGTCAAACGATTCTCCAATAACGATAAAGATCGTATCACAACCTGTTGCAAATTTGCGGAGCAACAAGAGTGCACTTACTACTTTAACGCTATTTAGAATTATATTTTGTGTCATTTTAGATTTATTCTTTAGTTAAAAGAAATTGTAGGTATACTAATCGTTGGTTTTTTAGTATGAAAATAAAAAAAGAACGTATAAAATTAAGTATAATAGAATTTAATTTTAAACTATTCTCCAATATTTAATTTTTTAATCTGCCTACTGCCTAAGCAATAATAAAATATAATATTAATTATAAGCAATAAACATTTTTTAAAAACCCATCTTATTTAATTTTCAAGATTCCGTTCTAATAAATTTCCATAATTCCGTTGTACAACAGTAGTATAACGAAGAAATCTGGTCACATTTATTCGATCATTAAGTACAAAGAAAACGGGTGTATTAAACGAGAATTGATGAGTGTAAAGCAATCCCGTTTAAATGGCGGACGGGACGCAATCTGGAAACACGGTATAAACGGTAAAAGCGGCATTAAAACCCTGGCTGGAGTCACCGCTGGGGTGTCTGGTGGGAATGTGGCTAAAACAAGAGTGACAGCGTTGAATGACTCATACTAAATTCTTTGGTATTAATTTTTTTAACTTCGTCTAATATCCCACATTTAAAGAGTGGGAAGAGAGACGTTGAAAGAGATATAGAGATTTTTTTATATTCGAGTGGGGATTTGGCAAGACAAAGGACGGTGGTAAGCACCGCCATTCACCATCACTTTCCATTGAATTCTGGAAACATTGCATGTTGACGGAATTCAAAGCCACACCTAGTTACCAGAGAAAATTTCCATTTCCTCGAGTGTTAACCGAACCCCCAACCAGTCCATATTTACAACCACACATTTATGCTCCAGCTCTACGTGAGGTCCTTTTATACCCTGAAAAAGACAAACCGGAATGAATACCTTTTAAATAAAAAGTGAAGGTATTCCATGCACCATACACTAACCAAAACGGTTATTATACTCCAATAATAATATAATGGAGATAGATTGTCGGGTAGGTCGACAAGAGTACAACTAATTCGTGTTACGTTTTATATTTTTCGTTTAAATTTAATTATATTAACAGTTTTTACATGTATTTGCTATAAAATTAATCAGTCAAGCCTACATTACCTGGTTTACATATTTTCCTTACATTTACTGTGCAAAATAAGAAGTTATCACAAGATGGATATCCACAGTCAACTTTCTAAAAACATGGACGACATCGTGGCACTGTTTCAAGCACGTATGGATAACTTTGACAAGGTACTATCAC
>HE671007.1:10798-35396 GCA_000313835.2 Heliconius melpomene melpomene
AATGTTTTTTGTAGCTTCATCCTGTATTCTGTATACAACAGGGTAGGCAGAGGGAACCTAATGTTAATACACTCCGATCCCTATTTTGATTTCCTCGAGTGGAAATCGAACCCACATCCTGTCGCGTTCACATCCTCATAATCATAATATTATATTATTTACAATATTAATATGAAAATATTGTACAATAATTGAAAAACCTATAATTTATTACAATTAAGTCTGATATCACGTGCGGATGCACGACGTAATTAAACACTTGTAGCTGGTACACCAATCACCATATACATTACCCATATATAATACAAATACAATTTACATAATTATTAAGCGTACTACAAAACAAGGAAAACATTGAAAAATAAAATACGAAAAATCATTAAAATTGTCTTGACTAGCTATAAAAATGTAATTGTATATATATATTTTACTTTAAGTAATACAAAAAATATATCTGACTGTAAATGCGACGTCCGTGTGTTCGATTCCTACTCAGGGAAAACTGCTTTTCCTTGCTTTGGTAACAAGGAAAAGTGCGGGACTGAGCTTCCCACCACCCCGTAAAGTCATGAAAATTGTGCAATACATGGGAAACGCAGTGTCCTAACACTACGCTCCTTCTACCGCCCATAAGCAATTCTTTCACAGAAACCACAAACACTCTATCACTTAAATGTTTTTAAAACTCAACGACAGCTTCACGCTTTTTACGAAAATGCGTGAAAAGCGTGAAGCGTTATATAGTATTTTAGCAAAATAGGCCTCACTGTATCAGTAAAAACAATTACAGCAATTAAGTTTGAAAATGAGCCTAAAAGGATGATGGAGGCACAAGTGTGACTGTAAACGCGACAGGTTATGGGTTCGATTCATAATCCAAAAAATAAAATATTCATTATTTTTATCTCTCCGCTCTAGTGTCAAAGTAAAAGTTCTTGTACCTACAAAATTCTTGCGAAAAATGGAAAGTGAAGAGTCATAACAGTAATGCTCCCTCTGCCTAACCTACTACAAGTGGGATACATTACGAAGCTAAAAAAAAGAGAAAATAAGCACAAAACATTAGTTCAATATTCCTTATTTACAGTTCCTCATCTGTGAATACGTATTACTTCGGAAAGAAGATAACTATTTGCAATTTTTCAACTGGCGTATACCAGCATGGTTGCGAGGTTTTTACCTTGTACTGGTGTCATTCTCCGCTGGTGCCTGCTTCATGGAGCTCACTACTAATATTACTAAGAATATTATTGGCAGACCGAGACCACACTTCTTTAACGTAAGTATTAAGTTCTATTTTATTCTAAAATAGGCTTGCGTTTGAACTAAACTTAACGCCGCACTTTGTCTCGACACCAGAACGAATAAATGAAAATATTAAATATTTAATTTCCTTAAGTGGGAATCGAACTCACAACCAATGGCATCTACAGTCACACGAAACCTTGCATCAGTCGTGATTCAGGGGCATAAGGATATGAGATACGTTTACACAACAAATAATATTTACATTTAATCCGGAAACAAAAACATAATATTAAATAATATTAATAATGATAATTATTTATCATAAACTTATCCACAAGTTATCAGGGAGTATACGGAAATTTAAAAGATATTTTTAACTTAAATAATAATTTCCATGTATAATACCGATGACTCGCTTTTATTATCGACTTCTGTCTTAGTAACGTTGGATGGTAGAGTCGATCTATGTACGAATGAATGTACGTAATTTTCGGACTAAAGATAACGCTATCAATAGTAACTAGGTGTCAAGGCAATTATACAGGGTGGAATTGTCAGCACCACTTTAAATGAACCACAGTTTTAACTACTCTATAAAAGCCTAATATAATTCGAAAAAAAAATAATTCCCAAAAATGAAAAAGTTATTTTTTCAAACAAAATAAATAATAAAATTATCGTTTTAAAATAAAACGCCATTTGTAAAGTACAATATAGGCACGCACACACTTACCTGTCAAATCGGAAACGTCGCACACGTACGTGTGCGTCACACGAAATACAGGTATGGAAAAAAATCGTGAAATGAAAAAAAAATCCTACGTCCAAACTGTTGAGGTACCTTGATTAATTTCTTAGGTGTGGGTTTGAAATATATTACCCTATATGCAGTTTCAATAAAAGAAGCGCTGCCTCTTCCACCCTGTATATTATTAGTTAAATATATAAAAAATATATATTAAGAATTAATTATTATTTTATTAAAATTATATAATAAAATATTAAGTCATCGTTCGTTTGAGGGATTACAGTGACAGTCCCCACGCGGGGGAAATAATTATTTTCCATCAACAGCACAACTCAACAGAGAATATCTTGAATTAGTGCGGAAAATGAACAGAATGTGGAAATGCTCGTTTCCTTCTGACTCCTCTCGTTTCATGGACGTAAGAATTCCCTTCTTGTCTTGTTTGATCTGGTGCCCCCTCCAGAAGTTTTGAAATACTGAAAATTTTACACAAACAAACCTGATCTAAAATCCAAAATAGAAAATAATAGTAGACTAGACAATTAAATAACCCAATAAATTTTTACAAATAAAAAAACTAATTATTAACTTACTTTTCAGTTATGCAAGCCATCTATAGATTGCAGTTTATCCGAGTTCTCTCGCCGGTATATAGAGGCCGATGAATACACATGTTTGGGAGAAAACGTCGAGAAGATTTCTGATGTAAATTTATCATTTGTCAGTGGACATTCCACTTGGGCTGCCTTCACAATGATCTATTTGGCTGTAAGTTATTTTTTTCTAATTTTATTGGTTTTTAGTAGTAAACTTCGTTTATTATTGAGATTAATATCCTGTATTAAAGTAGAACGAAATATTAGTCTGTTGAAATTTAAAGTTTAATTTGTAAGTTTTTTGGAAAGTGTAAGCTAAAATTACCAGAAGATTCCTCCATATTCTTCAGAAAACGCCAAGAATACGATTTTATATGACCACAGACCCCTGTTAAATGTTCGAAACGTCAATAAGACCGCGAAAAGCAAGGAATCTTATTAATGCTACGTGAATAATATATTGAGGCCATCTGTGGCGCAGGAGAACAAGCATGTAAATGCAAGAACCTGTGGGTTCGATCCCCATTCGAGGAAATGAAATATATTGTCGCTCCTGGCGTTGAGTAGTTACACCAATCGACACGGAATGCCCCTATAATTCGACGGAAAGTGGCAAACGAAGTGTTTTAACACTTAGGTCCCTCTGCCTACCTCACTACATACGGGAAACAATATAAAGCTGAGGAAAATACCTATTAATATACTGTATTAAACACTATTTTTTAATTTCAGCTCTATCTAGAAAAGCGTGTAACATACCAAGGTACTCGGGTCCTCCGCCATTCCCTACAATATGCGGCAGTCATGCTGAGCTGGTTCACCGCTCTGTCGAGGGTGTCAGATTACAAGCACCACTGGAGTGACGTCCTCGTTGGGTACCTCCTCGGCCTCGTATTTGCTGTGGTTGTGGTAAGTTGGATTTATGGTTTTTTTAAAGCGCGGCGTTAAGCCTCGCTATGTAATGGTAATTGGGTTCCGCCCAATTACCATGGGGAAAGGATTATCTTAACAGTACTTTTCAGAGGAAAACTGTTATTTCGACGCTGTTATTTCCAGTTGTGTTGCGTTTGTCCAATAGATTTAAATTAATCATTTTTATGGTAATAATTTTTTTTTTAATTTAATTTTTCGGCGAATTTTTGGAGGAAATTAAAAAAAATAAAATAATTGTTTCCTGTACATGGTGCTTGTAATTTAGAAAACAACACCAAAAATATTATTATTTGAAGAGTGTAGTGTATTGAGTTTTAAGATCTTTTCATCATATTTTATTTTTACATTAATAAATTAAAATGTTTATAATTTTTTTTTTTGCAGTGGACCTGGGGCACAGATATTTTAGAAGTTAAGAAGAAACACAAGCAGATATCTCAACAAGACACTTCTGTTCCAATGCAGCAAATGGCTCTACCCGCCTAACTTATATATTAAGTTAATAGAGTATTTAATAATGTAAATAGTTTATATATTATTAGTATCACGCTGAATCCCGCTTGTAGCAGGGAAAGCAGGGGAAGCCTAGTGTTAAACCCTCCGCTCTCTTTTTTCTGAGTTCTGGAGGTATTGTATATTGTATATGGGAATCGAACCCACAATTTGTTACGTTTACAGTCATACTGTAGTTTATATATTTTAAGATAGTTTGTAGTGTAATTGTAATTTTTAGGGAAAAAAATAGTTCTGGCAAATTAAAAAACAAATAAAAAGGATCTCATGGAATGTAATGAAAATAAAGATATACTAATATTATGGTTTTAATATATTTGTATATGTTTAGTTTTGTGCCTGACAATAATGTATAGCAATTTTAGCTTAAGTTGAAAATGATAATAATTTTCTTAACTGTCTATTAGTGAAAACCGCATTAAAAGGAATCAACTGTGTAGGAAGGTAAAATACTCGAATGTACATAAGAATAAAAATATTTAGTATATTGATTTGTTTTATTTTTTATATATAAGTACAATTTATACATAGAATACTATTATATACTGTAAAATGCATAATAACTGTATAGTTCTGAACTCAATTTCCAATAAGGAATTATTAGTCACTAAGTGTGACTTACTTCACCTTTATCTAACTTGACCAAACAAAACTCTACAATTCAAAGAAAAAAATAGAGAAGCTACTTGCTGAATGGGGGAACTCAACGGCGTACTGAACGAGAACTACTTTATTCTTCTCAATGGCGTAGCTAGGGTATTTGCTGCCTGGTGCGGCTTAGGACTTGATGCCCTTCTAAAAAAAAACAGATTCAAAGTGTCTTTCAAGCATCAGAGACTAAAATATGACATTGGCTACCTTTAAAAAAGATTAATCGTCGACTTTGATGCCCCTTTCCTTTTGATGCCCGCTGCCTCCGGGGGTGCCTCGCACCCCCCTAGCTACGCCACTGATTCCTCTAAGTGGGAATCGAACTCGCAACCATCGCACTAACATTGAAACGCTGTGCTGTCACGGCGACCACTGTATATATAAACATTTCTCTAAATATAATTATTTAGAATCTACAACCATTACAGACAAACAGGTTCTAACAACTGCGCCACACCGACTAGCAGCTACATTTTACTATACAATTATAATTTCCATAGACAACCTGCGTTGCTGACCGTAGATGACTTTGTCGATTATACAATTGTTTTAAATTGAACTTTATTATTTAAAAAATAGAATTCAAAATACCATAACATATTAACTTAAGGTTCTATATTAGAGGATGTCGTAGATTACAGCTGCCAATGGAATATATACTCTATTATTTATCAAATAGGTTTTAAATTTCTTTATAAGTAGAGTTTACTTTCGCCAGAAGGCGATTTGGCTCGGAATGCCCGATGTACTGGCCGCTTCTTCGCTACCTTTTGTTTGTCATAGACTAGTTTTATCTTAGGTACTAAATTGTTTTTTTTTGTATTTCAATTTTATGGACGAGCGTTAAAATTCGAAATTATAACGCACAATTGTCTTATGTCATCACCTAAAAAGTATAAATTCTTAATAAGGAAAGACTTTGTAAACATCAGTTTCTTAATAAATTATTCACTTTCACTCAACATTCAAAAATCACCGTCAATCACAACTTTATTTTTATTACAGTAAAAAATTAATAAAATACGAATACGAAACACTGCTATAAATAAAATGATAATTTATTTATTCAGATGCCAGACAGCAAATGATACATAAACTATAAAATATACATTTTTAATTTAACAAAACAAAACTATATTACCAGCATATTTTGCCTGGATCTTTTGATAGGTTCAAAATTAAAATAAGACATCTTATTGGTTTATACTGAATAAATAAGTAATGAACCAATCACATAACACTTTAACATAGATAAAATTCCAGGATAATTTTATTTTCATTTGAAATACTTATATACTATAACATAAATATTTTAAAAATAATAACAAGCAAAATGTGTCCATGTAAATTTAAAGGAATGAAAATAAATTTATATTTCGATTTTTTAATAGAGAGACAAATCCTTAAAGGCATTAAATAACCATCACATCTATGTCACCGACGCGATGCAGACCGTAAACAATCGCGGGCAGTTCCTGTCCGACCGTCGCGGGAGACGCACGTCTCTATGTTCAATGAAATACCGTTTTAACTTTTAGTTTTTGTTCCGTTAGTGCTATTGTGCTGTGTATTTAGATTGGCAGGTTGTGATATTATGGAGATAGCTATGTAGATGTAGATGTAAGTTGAATAACAGTTAAGTTAAAGACGCTTCTAGTTCGTATTCCGTGATTCTTATACGAAAATGAATGATATTTGATTTTAAATATCAAAACTATATGAAAATAAGTCAAAAAGATCTATTTAATATGTCGTTTTGCTTAATAATTATATGGAAAATGGTCTTTTTGCTATTTTTTAAGTTAAAAACTAAATAACATAACCTTCGACATGAGGTTGTGAATTAAAATAACATTTGTACAAAATCGCCACAAAAACCTGTTTAAGTATTTCATGTGAGCAATTCACAATTCTGTAATAGAGCAAGACTTTTATATTAGAGTTATTTACATATAAAAGTATTTTAAATACATGTTTAAATAACAAGAATATATTACAATTTATATAATAATAAACTCTACCATGATGATATAAGCCATATTTATATTTAAAATTGATATAAATAGTATAGATTTACTTTGTATCGTGCATACAACAGGAAAAACAGACACAATCCAGTGCTAAGATCACTTTATTCTCTGCTTTCTGCCCGAGTTCCAGATATTGCGATTGGTAGTTAAGACCAGAACAGAGAAATAAAAAAAATCCAAATCAGCTTCACGCTGAATCCCGACTGTAAACACGACACTGAAAGAAATGAAATATTACAATTTTTTTTCACAATGCTCACGAGATTCCATCACTCAAGACGCTATGCCTTCAGAACTCGGCGGACTTAATGGGGACGAAGTGTCTTCGCTCTAGGTTCTAGGTAACCCTATCAGATACAAAATGTTTTAAACTTTAAACGTTCTAAGTTGGGAAATAAAACAAGAACAGTCACGCTTTCACACAGCCATGAGAAATGGCTACGTACAATATAAACGAAAGTGTTTATTAGACTATATATTATACTAAATATGTATTTTGCATACGTACTATGAAGAATAATTTAAATACAAACATATAAAATAATAATAAACATGTAAGTAAATAATATTTTTTTTTATTAAAAAGTATTGTATGACAGAAACGTAAAGTAAACATTTTAAAATTTCATTTTTTTTTCTTTAGCTTCACGCTAGTTCCCACACATAAATAAGTATACACAAGGAACCCAGTACTAAAACACTTCGTTCCTATTAAGACACTTTCGTTCCTTACTTTTCACCGTTTATACTAAATATTTGTGTGATGAGTGGAAATCTGTTTAAACTTCTATTTGTCATAAAATCTGTCTAAATATATTTTTTTGTCTTTATATATTTTATTCAAATACGTATATTTAATTAGAATTATTTTTATTATGGCAACGTTTTATAGTAATATTTGTATTTATTCATACTTTGCAGATAAAAAATATTATTTAAAAAAAAAACAAGCTATTAAAAATTAAAATACAGTTATTGCAATCTATTGTGTGTATTTTATACGTAATAATTATTAACGAGTTCTTGACTAAGTGCGAATGCTATATAAGGTAACACTACTATAAAAAAAGCTTTTTCCCATCTTTATGACTTACAACTCAATGATATTATTAATAGACTAGCGGACGCGCGCAGCTTCGCTTGCGTATTTAGGGGGAATTCTAATAACCCATGAAACATGTGTTCAATGAAATATTTTTAAGAGTCTAAATATCGAATTTTATAAAAATCGGTGGCGATTTAAGAATTTTTCCATACAAACTTTCAACCCCTTATTTGCACCCTTAGGGGGAGAATTCTAGAAAACGACGAAACACGTGTTCAATTAAATACTTTTAAAAATCTAAATTTCAAATTTTATAAAAATCGGTGCCGATTTAATTTTTTTTCCATACAAACTTTGAACCCCTGTTTCACCCCTTTAGGGTTAAAATTTTTCAAAATCCCTTCTTAGTGGATGTCCAGATTACGAAAGTAAATATCTGTCCAAATTTCACGTTTGTACACACAGCGGTTACGGCTGTGCGTGCGTCTTACCTCAGTCAGTGAGGACAAGTCCTTTTATATATATAGATTAATTCTATATATTTTAAATATAAATAAATACTTATATTTGTGTAGTAAAGTGTATTTCATATTTTGTATCTAATAAATATTTTATTATACGAAAATTGTTGTAAATTGGTCCTTATTTTAGACATACTTTATAGGGATTTTTTTCAGCTTATTTTATAGCGGGTAGGCAGAAGGAATCTTATGTTAAAACACTTCGCCGAATTTTCGAGACATTACGTGTTAGTCGCGCTTTGCATTGTTACCAGAGCTAAGAAACAAAAATATTATTATTTAGTAATTAATTCCCCCGAATGGCAATCGAATCCACGACCGTCGCGTTGACAGACGTCCTTTCATTCACTTAATATATAGTATTTGTACTAAATAACTGTCAAAATCCGCTCCGGTTTACCTTCAATATATAATGTGGGCAAACGACTTGCAAATTATTTAGCAACTCTACTGAATGAGAACACATACTACTTAACTATGAATGAATAAAACTATATATTTTATATATGTCATAGACATTTTAAAATTGATATCTTAATTCCTTACATAATATTTAAATTGTTTACTAAAACTATCAAATAAAATAATTTTTTGACTTTTCTCGTTCTGAATTTCATGTGGTAGATTTTAGTTAAAACTAAACAAATTAGTTTCACTTCGATGTCCTCTTGATAGTTTTCTTTTGGAACTTGAGAATAATATTGCTAGGCCCTATCGGCTTTTTAGGGAGGAAAGAAGGTACTCTGTACCAACGAAAGTGCGAGCACTACTTGGCTGCTTGAGAGATTGTCGACGGCGGCTAGGGCGTCCCCTGCAATGCTTAAATCTAAGCTTACGACGAACGAGCTGGCTGGAATTTGTTATAACCCTCGCTGCATTTTATGCAAAGAGCCCTACCGGTCTAATTTAAATCTTTATTACATTTCGTGGTTCTGACATAGCGTCTGGCAGTAGAGGGTTATATTCCAGTTTGAAGAAATATATTATTTTCATTTGTTCGCTCTGGCAACGACACATACCGCGGTGTTAAGTGTCTCAAAACCTAGACGAAAGATGGGAAACCGAGATTTTCTACCACTAATTTCCACTACCTACGAAAAAAAACAATATAAGCATACCAAAAACGAGTCGCAAACAACGCAAGAATTAAAAAGAAATTTCAATATATATACTTATATTTCTACAAGTGTAAAATAACACTTTAATAAAGTATTATAATAAAAAAAACCACCTGTTTATCAATTGAGTAATATAGTAAAAGTGGTTCTAAAGTTCGCCTACACAAAGCCCACGTGTTTTCTACCATTGACCAATACTGGCCAAAATATACACCTACATACATATTTATATTGAATATATTAAGGTTTTATTTCAACTTTGTATTGTCATTTACAATGATTTATTGGTATTGGTAGTGTAATATTATAAAATAACTTTTTATTAATATTAATACTAAATAAATAATAATATATGACAATAATATATGAACTCTCTAATTTATATGTATATTTCTTTTAACTTCATTTTGCATATTTCATATATTTAGTAAGGTACGCTAAGGGAACCTAGTACCCCTTTATGCCCTATAACTGGAGACATTGCGTTTAAAGACGTGGAACTTAACTTCACACTTTACATTGTTATCATAGCGAGGAAATGAAAATAATGAATTATTTTCCCCTGAGTAGGAATCGAACCCGCAATCGTCGCTTTTATATTGAGACACTGCATTACATTTATCTAAGCTTAGGATTTAAATGTTGATATGTTTGTAATTGAATACGACGTGAAACGATTGTAAAATAGTTACATAATAATATCTTGGAATCAAAATGAAATTTCTGTATAAGCTAAACTGTTGCGCAGGCGTTTATTATATTTTATTGCTTTATTATACACTCGATTTGAGTAAGTACTTAAGTAAATATTCATATAACATCTTTAAGTTAAATTAGGGTGCTTATACAACCAATAGGTTCCCTTTGGCAACCATTTTGGCAAAGTGCTTGTAGGTCTTAAACTATTAAAACGATTAACAAGGTTTTTTTAAAAACCACCGCGATAAACAAAGTTTTCGATAAAAAACACACTCAAATCGCTTCATTAATTCACGAATTACAGTGCCATAGATAGACACACAGACACGTCAAACTTATAACAGCCCTCTTTTAACGTCGGGTATTAAAGTGCATTTAACTTATGTATTTATCATGGCGAAGTATTAATTATGTAATAATGACTATTTGGAAAGAAAGTTTTTTTTTCAGTAGTAATTGTACTTTAAAAAGCAAGTACTATTTAACAAAGAAAGAAGATATAAAAGAAAATGAGTATTTAATGCACAAATAATTTATTATTCGCTTTTCTCCTAGCTTGGACGCCCTTGTATAAAATATAAGGCCAAGCTTGGAAGAGCCGCCAAATACTCTTAGCTCTTAGAATATACATATAATTAACCGACATAAATAATTAAAATAATAAAATAATTTATTTTTGAGGCGTTCGTATCAGCAGTGGCACAGACGTATCACTAAGCGCGATGGTTGTGGGTTCGATTCCAACTCGGGGAAATGGATTATTATTTATTAATATTTTCATTTCTTTGCTTTGGTACTCCAATTCCGAGGAAAATGGCGAACGGAATGTCTACACTAGTTTGTCTCTGCCTATCCTAATATAAGGGGCATACATAGTAAAGGTAAACCTCAAAAAAATAAAAAATATATATTTGAATAACTTCATATTTAATATGATTCAAATGCATTTGCATTTCATTATGGGCTTTCCCAATTTTGAATTTCCATACGAGCACAAACATACATTTACATATACTTTAATATGTATAATATAACTGTTAATAGTAAACCGACCGACATTTTCTAAACATGAATAGATGACGAGTGATGTCACTGGTTTATTATTAATTTATATATTAAAACATATTTTCCCATATATATCAGAGAAGGCAAAGAGAACGTAGAGTTAGGACAATTCATTCTCCATTATCACTCGTTGCAATTATTCGTTCAATTTGGGATGCCTCATTTAGTGCTATAACACTAATTCATGCAGCCATTGGGAATCGAATCCACGACCATCGCAAAGTTGGATGTTATCCTTCTTGCTATAGAGCTAAAATTATTAATTAAAAACTTTTCAATATTAAATGCCCTAAATAAAGTAAAAGTTTTTCTTCTAAGTGATCACAATTTTATATTCCATTCACATCACAGACTTATATGTTATCTATAATTAATTATTAATAAAATTTAAAGTGTTTTCTTAAGGCTTTGTTATAGTAATAAATTAGATATTGAATACACAACTTTCTGGTATTTTATTATACAAATTGTATTTGAGATTTATAGCTGTTATTTTATTATATAGGCAATGATCATTTCGCTGTTTCATTTTCTCTGCTTAGTTTTATTTTATAGTTACAAATTAATTTATATAAATGATTATAAAAGTGACAGAGGCCAGTCGTGGCGCAGGTTGAAGGTTCGATTCCCTTTCAAGGAAATATTTAATATTTTCATTTTTTCCGGTCTGGAAACGAGGAAAAGTGCGTTTGAGTTCTCCCACTCAATTCGCAATGCTTTAAGAATTCGATAGAAATTGTTGACGAAAATGTCTTAACACTACGTTCCCAAATTCCCTCTGCCACAGCATAAAACAAAAAAATAATTAAATATTATATCTTCTAAATATACATATTACGTATATAATAAATATTAATAATTAATTATTTATTTACGCAAAGCGCGGCGTTGAGTTCTGCCACTCAACACGCAGCCTCCAGAATTCGGCAGAAAGTGGGAAACGGAGTGTCTTAACACTAGGTTCCCTCTGCCTACCCTGCTGTGTGCGGGATACAGCGTGAAGCTGATTTTGATTTATTTTTATAAATATTAATACTAAATCTAATTCACAAGTCGTTCAACTTTACCACTTATAAAAACATATTATAGTAGATTGTAATAAGGAACAGAATAGAGTATAGACTAGAGCTTTGTAGAGTCTATCATTACTTGTCGGCACGTTCCAGTTCTTTGTTAAGTAATGTTTGGACCAAGTTTAAAACTTTAATTTGCTTAAATAGCTAATTTAAATAACAATTAAAATATACGTCATTAATTAATTATATTTAGGTAACTAAACGAAACGAAAATGCGGTGTTTAGTACTGGCACTCAACATGTAATATGTTGAAAATTGAGTGGAGAGAGATGTAGAAAAGAAATTAGTGAAAGAAAAATTTAATTCAATACAAAAAGAAAAAAAATATATCAAAAACTTAGTTTAGCTAGTTTGAATTTAATTTAAAAAATTAGATAATTCTATGTTGTTATAATATCAAAATCTATTCATATTATAATTAGAATTTACAACTACCGCGTAAACGGTATTAGACAGACGCCTACTTCAAACGTTAACATTAAAACAACTAATAATTATTAATTTAACACTGTGTTATAATAATGAGTCCAGCCGTGGCGTAAGTGCATAAGCGTGTATACGACGGGTAGTGGGTTCGATGCTCTGCCTACCCTGCTAGATGCGGGATAGAGCGTGAAGCTGAAAAAAATATATAATTAACAATCACAAATACAATATTGCATTATATTGGGCCTAAACCTAGACACTCCGTTCCCCACTTTCCATCAAATTTTCGAAGCATTACTTGTTTCGTAGAGAAACTCAACGCGTTCTCCCAACACCAGAGCGAACGAAACTAAAGCATTAAATACCTCATTACCCCAATTAAGAATCGAACCTAGCACCTTCCACCGAACCTCTATCCTCAATAACAGCAGCAATAATGATACATCAGTATTAGTTTCCGCTTCAGTTCCTAATAGAGATGCGTATCCAGGCCGGTGCAACGGTATGCAACGTTCATTTACTAATAAACAGTGCGCTTATAACGCATACAAGTGGTCCGTTGTATGAGAAATCGAATTCGATACGCTCGAACGATCTGGTTAATTATGGAAAATGGGGGTTCTGTGTTTTCTTTAATTGAAATAGGTAGGAATATGTTAGGAATCTTATGTAGTTTTGACGCCAGTCGTGGCGTAGTGCCACAACTGTAAACGCGGCAGGTTGTAGTTTGGATCCCATTGGAATACCAGAATTCGATGGAAAGTGGAGAGCGGAGTGTCTCCACAGACTCCTTCTACCTACTCTGCTATATGTGGAATACAGCTTGAAAGTAAAAGATAGAGTAAAGTAGATATTTAATGAGATATCCCTTGATCAGTTGAAACTATGATTGTGGGTTCTTTATCATTATTAAGATTTTTATCTCAGTTTATTTTAATCTTTAAATATTATATTATTCTTCTTCGTCTTAAAGAATATTTTCAAAATAGATGTTTCCACTTTTTTTTTTTTTATAAAATCTAAATCATGATTATAATATTAATATCACAGAAAATCATTACCAAAAGGAACCTTAATAAATATTAACTATTATAAGACCAATGACTCAAACGAGTAATTCGTGACTATTTTCACACAAGTAAACTTAACAATGGCAGTCTGTAAAAGCAAAACGTGTAAGGGGCTAGTAAATCAATAAATGGTCAACCCCAAGTTTTAACGTTACTTTTAGTAATTTTCTAATATGGTATACGTACTACAAAGAATCAGTTCTTTATAATTAATAATAAAGAAAAAAGTGAAGGATTTATATTACAAAGGTATGTTTTTAAGCGGCCCTTTATGTTTTTTTTTTAAATATAATTATTAAATAATCATAAATTATTTATTTGGATGACACATTTAGAATCTATATGTATATAGGAACAACAAAAGAGATCTTTTTTTTAATTTTTTTTTTATGGAAAAAGGACAAGGCAAACGAGCGTTCGGGTCACCTGATGATGATCACCGCCGCCCACGACCCCGTGCAGCACCAGAGGAGCTACAGGTGCGTTGCCGGCCTTTGAGGTGGAGATAGACGCGCTTTTTGAAGGTACCCATATCGTACCGACCTGGAAACACTGCCGCGGGTAGGCTATTCCACAGTTCGGTGGCGCGTGGAAGGAAATTCCTACGAAACCGCACAGTAGTGGAGTGCCACGCATCCAGATGGTGTGGATGATATTTAAGTTTGTGACGTGCTGTGCGGTTAGAAAATTCGGCGGCAGGTAACAGATCAAACAGTTCTTCAGAACA
This sequence comes from Heliconius melpomene melpomene, assembly GCA_000313835.2. Lineage (NCBI taxonomy): Eukaryota > Metazoa > Arthropoda > Insecta > Lepidoptera > Nymphalidae > Heliconius > Heliconius melpomene. Next base: position 25,266 of record HE671007.1, read on the forward strand.
CTCACCATGATAAATGCGATAGAGAACGCACAGCGAGGAGACGTCTCTACGCAGAGCCAAAGTGTCAAGCCTTTCACAGCTTACTGGGTCCATATAACAAGGAATTTACAGGAATAAATAAAATATATAGAATTGCGTGTAACTAAAAAGTTGCTTTAAAACGAAGAATTTCTAGAATTTATTATAACTAGTTGGGTGCGAACAGTGTCTTAACACTAGATCGTTTCTTTCTATCCTACTATATAAGCGTAAAAACGTAAAAAATCTAAATCTTATAAGAAAAAATATTTATTATGTGAAGTAAAATTAAAAACCTAAATATTCTAATTATAATATTATCTGCTATTTGAATACTTTGTTATTATAACCACTTAATTAGATTTCATTTAAATTTTTAATTAAAATTAAGTAGGCAATCACTGTAGTAGGACATAAATAGTTATTGCGTTTTAACGATGCTTTATTGCTGGAACACAAATTCACGCTGTATCCCGCACACAACGGGGTAGGCAGAGATAGTAGGCTATTTTCCGCCAAAGCTTTCGAGGCATTGTGTGTTGAGTGGCATAACTAAACGCCGGGCTTTTGCTTAGGTGACAAAGTCAAGAAATTAAAATAGAAATAAATACAAATTGTCACATTAAACATAATCTATATAAATTATACTTATTTAATTAATTCACATATATCTGTCCTAAAAGAGAAACGAAATTACGAACTACAGCGACTTAACTCAATAGATAAATTTAAATATAAAATTCAAATATAACACGCCAAATAAATATAATATCTTTTACTTATATGCATTTACAGAAAAAAAAAACTCAAAATGCACAAGTGACAGTGACAGGTGTCAAGTGTCAACGTCAAAGTGACAGAGTGCTGTGAAGTGAAGTGTTTTGTATAATTATGACGTAACAGCTCCTAAACCAAACGCCATGTATCGGCCCAATTTCTACGAGAGCACCTGCTTCAGATGCAACGAGATCGTCTACCAGGTGGACAGAGTTGGTCCTCTGAAAGACTTCACGTTTTTCCATAGTGGATGCTTCAAGTGCGCTGTGTGCGGAACCAAACTTACATTGAAGGTATGTTATTATATTATATTATTTATTATTACATACCCCCCAAATTGTTTAATTATAACTTTTAAATTAACAAATATTTGAAAAAAAATGTGCTAACTATTTTATTAAGAAAACCGATATTTCGAAGTGTCAAAACACTAAATTCGCGCACCATATCGAATGTAATGATTAATCTAAGGTAAACAAAAGTGAGTAATGTCTGTGTTATAGCATATGAGAGTGTTACAGATCGTAGTAGGCATGCGTCATCTTGAGATGGCCATAATACTTGAAATTATTAAGATTTATATTATAAATATATAACTAAGTATAGTTTTGAAACCTGGACTGTAAACGTACAGGTTGTGGGTTCGATTCCCACTCGTGGAAAATAAATAATTGGAGAGAATGCAGGCAATGCAACCTGTTTCGCTTACCCTGCTAGGAATGAAGCCTGAAGCTAAAAAAATATTTATTAAATTTACTATCCCAATGTTTGTTTAGGTATTTGTTAGTTACGAGGCCGTAATTGAGTTTTTTTTTATTTTCACGCTGTATCCCGCGTGTAGCAGGTTAAGCAGAGGTAACCTAATGTTAAAATAACTCCGGCTTATTTGAGCGGCATTGCATGTTGAGTGGCGCAACTCAACCCCGCGCTTTGCTTTGAACTGTGAAACTTTTAACTGTGAAATTTTATCCGATCAATATCAAAACGTGTGGAGATCCGAGTCTGTGGTATTAACCTGTTGAGTTACTCACCGCTCGCATTGTATAATTACTGTTATACGAGTATGTAGCGTATTGTTTTTGAGGCCGTGTATATTGCTTACTAATTAAGAGAAGAAAGAAATTAATGTTTTATTTTATATTCTAAAAAAATCAAGTAATAATTAGTTATTTGTTGTTTATTTGTGTAGAAACAGTGGTTGCGGGTTCGGTTTTAATATGTGATCATATATCACAGAATGTAGATTTATTTCTTTTATTTGCCACTATTACATAAAAATATGGTTTTAATATCGCTAAATATACCTTACAATATAAACATCATTGTCAATATATAAATATATATTATTTCTCTCCTTTTTTTATGTATTCTGTATTTATTTCATATGGTTAATCAGATAGCAGTTGCACGCTTTTATTCGTATTGCTAAGAAGCGAAAGGGAATCTAGTGTTAATATACTTCTTTCCCCACCAACCCCCCATTACATTGCTTGTTGAATGGCAGAACCCCTAACCCAACTAGAGCATAATGATCATTCTCCTTAATAGAGATCGAACCCAAAACCCATAACGTTTACAGTCAGACTATCCATTGCGCCTACAAATGCGTTAATCAGAAACACTTTTTAAAAAAAAAAAAAATTGTACTTTTATAAATTTAAATCTCAATTATATTAAATTGAATCCACTAACACTACACTCTTACGGTATTTTCACCAAAACATAACACTAAATGTAAACAAAAGGCTAATTAAAAAAAAAAGTGTACCGGAAACATAAACGTCACAGAGAAACAGAGTTTATCAGCTACGACCATTGTACTCTGTTGAATGAAATACAGTAAACGCCATAATAATTGAACGAATCGACAGAATGACTGTTCAAAGGCGTCAAAATACCATAAAATTAAATTACCAACTTTCAATATATGGATATTATGTATTTATTAATTGTACTGACAATTTGTTAAGGTTGTTATTTTTATTGGTAATATTATAATTAATTGTTTTATATTCGTATGCAGAAATAACTTTTATAATATATACTTTGCGTTTTACCGTGTTAAATAAGTCGTTATAAATAAAGGAAAGTAGTCTACTTGGATTTTAAATTGAATAAGCAAAGGCCTGTTTCATTGTAAACGCAACAGTTATGGGTTCAATTCCCACTCGGGAGAATTAATTTTATTTTTATTTCGGCGTTCTGATAACGAGTCAACGCCCACCACTCAACGCAATGTATCGAAAATGGAGAGGGAAAGGAGGAAAGAAGTATTTTAACATTAACTTCTTTCTGTATGCTTTGAAAAAATCTTTTATATTCATATTATTTATTCATTTTAATCAAAGTAATAAAAGATTTTTTGAATTCCAGACCTACTACAACAACCAACACTGGACAGAAGACAAAGAAGTGTACTGCTCCAGTCACGTTCCAAAAATCGGTCCAGGTCATCTGGACAACTCCTCAGTGGGCATACGTAGCGCTCTAAATGTACCGAAAAGCAACAATTATGTGAACGAACAGATAAGAGGCCTTGCTAGGAACAGCCATGAAACAGAATGTGAGTTATGTTTTTTTTATTTTTTTTTTAATCAGCTTCACGCTGTATCCCGCACACAACAGGGTAGGCAGAAGGAACCTAGTGTTAACACACTCCGTTCTTCACTTTCTGCCGAATTCTGGAGGCGTTGCATGTTGAGGCACAGAACTCAAATTTATTTTAATAATATATGTACAGCATACATTTATTTTATTTACATTAAACTAGCGGACGCGCGCAGCTTCGCCTGCTCATTTGCACCCTTAGGGATAAATTCTAATAAATCATGAAACACGTGGTTTAAAAAAATCGGTGCCGATTTAAAGATTTTTCCATACAAACTTTCAACCCCTTATTTGCACCCTTAGGGGAAGAATTCCAAAAAACCATGAAACACGTGTTCAATTAAATATATTTAAGAGTCTGAATTTCAAATTTTATAAAAATCGGTGCTGATTTAATTTTTTTTCCATACAAACTTTCAATCTCTATTTCATCTCTTTAGAGTTAAAATTTTTCAAAATCCCTTCTTAGTGGATGTCCAGATTAGAAAAGTAAACATCTGTCCAAATTTCACGTTTCTACCATCGGCAGTTACGGCTGTGCGTGTGCCTCAGTCAGTGAGGATAAGTAATAATAATAATAATAATACTCTTTATTGTACACCCATAAGGAAAATAACAATAAAAATAGACAACAACAACAAAAAAAAAAAAAACGGAAATGTACAAGAGGCGACCTTATCGCTAAACAGCGATCTCTTCCAGGCAACCTTAAGGCATAGGATAAAAAAAGGGAGGAAAAGGGTTGAGGTGTAAACAATAATTATAATAAATTTATAAAGCAAACAGCATACATATATTAAATATATACAAATATAAATACCTAATTAAACGTACACATTACACATATACACTTACATACATAAATATATACATACATAAATATATACATACATACATACATACATACATACAAATATACATACATACATACATACCTACATACATTTTCATATTTTATAAGTATAGGTGGCAATACAAAAAGGCAGTTTAGAGGGCATGGTAGTGTAGTTTTAGGAGTCGCTTAAATGTTTTTAAAGATTTATAAGTCCTTTTGTATATATAGATAAGTCCTTTTATATATATAGATTAATGCATGTAGGTACATTTATTATTTATGTACTGATAATTTTAATTAACAAATCAAATAACAATTCCAGTAGTTTCCACTATAATTGCCTGTTATTAATAAATAATCCTAATCCATAGTCGAACCTATGTTACTGTTGTAGTTGACCTACTTTAGAATAAAAATGTACGTCCTCACAAATGAAACAAAAGAGCTATAGTCAAGTTAATATTTTTTATGATATGTAGGTAGCCGATAATGTATTGAAAAAATGCTAAGAAAAATAAAGAATTGTCTTATGCCACATTCTTAACAAAATCTTAAGTATATACTAAAACAAATTAATAAAAATATTGGCGACTAAAGGATAGTAGGTACTTCCCAGCGTTGCCAGATGTCTATATTTTATTTCAAAATTTACATACACGGAAAATAGTCCTGCTTTTAATGAATTATTCCGCTTTTTAAGAAACCTTTTTTAAATTCTTTATTTTTTTAATAAATTACTAATATATTTAAATAATTCCAGATATTAATTTAAATAATTCCAGAGATAAAAATCCTAGTTTTCCCCTACACAAAATCTGGCAACACCCACAGTTAACTATTACATAATTAAGGATATATTCGTTATTATGCAGGCTGTGTATTGGTTACACCTGCTTTGCATATTGACTCAGGGGAGTTTCCCAAGCGAGGAGAATCGCAACTACCTTGTCCTATAAGTGCACATACATAACTGTACGCGTTAAAGTTTACTTGTAGAAATTTTGAAATGTGGTATTTAAATCCTCAACTGAGAATCGAATCTACAACGTGATTACAGTCAGGCGGCCACAGAAATTTCAATAATTTCATTTCAAACCGCTATTTCAAAGACACAAATATTAATTTTATTATTAGTATTACTTTCCACCTATTTTGTAGCAATATTATCACATGCAATTTTTTATATTGGCTAAACTTTTTTTATTTATCACCCGATTGAAATAAAACAAAAACTAAATGTTAAGAAAGGTTAGTCAAAATACAAGAGTGAAAACATGAAAAACATGACTCAATACGTTTAACTCAATTAAGCCGTTTCTGAGATTAGCACAAACAAAGGCACGGACAAACAAACAAAAATTATAAAAAATATTGTTTTATGTTCTATTACCCCCAATAATAAATTTTCCCAAATATCTTCCCTGTATCACATCAGTTACGATTTTATTATATGAGAAGAAACTTCTTAACAATCCATGGAGTCACCTTGCGGGTGCCGGGCCCACATTGAGAGAGGAGTTTGGAGAGGGCCTGGGACTAACCCAAGTGTAGGTTTAAGGGGCCCCAATATGCCCCCTGATATAGATTATTATGACATAAATTTCAATTAATCATAGTTTGTATATTGTATATTGTTTATTTAATCTGATACACAAATACAGATTGGTTTAAAGCTGAGGTCATGCATTGTGAGTGGCCGATACGTCTAAAGGCCGTGGCTTGAAGGCTTGCACTCTATAAATAGCTAGTTGATAAAACGAATCAAAGATCTAAGAATAATATGTAATAAACATCAAATTTAAAAGTTTCGGAAAAATAAAAATAAACATTTCTTTTGAATTGTAATATATTATTATCATATTTACAATTAAGTGGAATGTGAGAAACTGAGTGTCTTAACACTACCTTAAACTTAAGATAAACATTTCATAATCCGTCTACATGAAGGAGCCAGACAAGAGGATGTTAATTCCCCCCCATATAGTACACTAATGCATTGGAAAATATGTTTAGACAAAATATAAACATAAATGGCAAATTCCTCTCATACTTTAAATTTGCATACGACATTGTGATTGTGACTGAAGCCGTGCAAGACCTGCATTATATGCTGGTCAGCTTGGCCGAAGGCCTATGCAGCAGTGGATGACGACAGGCTGATGATGCTTATGATGATGGCATAATCTTGGATTCATGACATTGTTAAGTTAAATTAGTTGTTGTTGTTGTTGTTCTTTATTTATGGCGTTCCGAGCGTGCCTATTCAGCACTAATCACTTCGCCAATGTCACGTCGAATGGAAAAAAAGTTAAATTAGTAAAAATATAACATAAAAAACTTGCTATATAAGAAAAATAAAAGAATAGAAAACCTGATAATTTTCATACAAATTATAACTGGTTGCTACTTCGCGATTGCGATATCGAGAATCTATATAAAAAGTGACATATTTGATGAACATAATTGACATGATAGCGTTATGTAACGTAGCCGGTATAAGTCTGAACGGGTTTGTATCTTTTCCGTCAATAAAATGTAGAAAATTACATTAGATTTTTATTGTTTTATATGTTTATTTCTTTTATATTAATATCTTGACAATTATAAAGTGGGACCAGTCGTGGCGCAGAGCACAAAGTAGGACTGTTAACGCGAAACGTTCTGGGTTCGATCCCCATTCAAAGAAATGAATCATTGTTACTTCCCCGTTCTGGTAACACAACGCAGCGTTCAATTTTGTCCTTAACACGCCATGATTAGAATTTTGTGGAAAAAAATAAAGTGAGAATCAACGCTCTGGCTTTTCTGCTAACAGTCAGATACTGTTCCACAACCCCATTATGGCTTTATATAAATAATAAGATAAGGAGATGGCGGATCCCATTTGCAATTTTACCAGTTTAGAAGAACAGATTTACTACCGCAATTCATGCAACCTGAAGAATGCAGCCTTAATAAATCTTCATCAGCAATTATTAAACCTCACACCCCCTTTTGAAAAAAGTTTTTACAAGAAATTAGTAAAAGGCTTTAACGAAGAATTTTAATTTTGATTTATAAAAGAAGAAACGATGAACTTCGACAAGTAAAACTCTTAATATTTAAACACCATGCTACACCATAATTTGGAGAAATATCTCTAGAAAGAGATGTCATATAATTTGTCAACCAGAGCGAAAAGGATCAATTCATAATGAAACATAAGAAAAGCCTCTCGAGATAGAAAGGGATAGAAGAACTTGTTGCAAAAGCCGCATTCCGCGAGACAGCCCAGTGACCTAAAGCTAGCAGTTATGACCCATGGGCTTGGAAATATGAATGGGAAATTTTCACAAATGAATTAACATAAATATATTCAATTTCATTTCATAAAATTATATTTCTTGAATGAAACATTTAATTAGGTTCTCTCTCGTCTTGTACTTTATGAATATACAAGGATAAGAGGTTTTCTCCAAAATCATTATTAACAGGATTAAGTATAACAGGGAAAGCAGAGATAATTTAGTGACAAGATACTCTGTTTCCCTATTCTATTGTATTTTTGAGCCTGAACAATGGCGGAACTCAACGCCGTGTTTCGTCCACTAGAGCGAGGAAAAGAAAATAAATTAAATATTTACCACATTTAGATTATATCAATATATCCCATACACGAAATGTATTATAATAAGGTATTCTTAGCTTACTCTCTATATTAGGTATATTTTTAGCTTCCCATTGTATCCTTCACATAGCATGGTAGGCAGAGAGAATCTGGAAACTTTGTGATAAAACATTCCGTTTTCATTAAGACAATTTTCGACGAAGGAAGCAATTGGGGGCATTTCGTGTTGAGTGGCGGGAATCAAACCCGCGCTTTGCCTTGTTACCAGAGTAAGAAAATGAAAATGTTAAACATTTAATTTCTTAGAGTTACCATTCCTTCCTATAAAATATTTTTATAATCGATATTAATGATGGCCGAGTCGATTGCATGAATCGAACCATAAACAAGATTCATAGAAACACTCACGCAACTATCGTAATCGCTTCCTAAGTTTAGTAGGTAATACCTAAGTACTAGAAATACAGACCTAATTTTAGAACTACAGTAGCTAAGGGAAAGTGCAAAAAAGAGTTATATCCGAAAAAAGATCATTTTTTTTATTGAATTCAAAAAAGTCGCTTTTTTTTTAATTTGTCAGATTTAATCCTGAATAATTTTACGTTTCTTAGTACATGTAGTCAACAACAGATAATAGTTTTAATTATATTTTTACCTTATTTTACATAGACAAATTTCGGCTAAATACCTTAACTTAAAGCAATAAATATATTTATTATTTATTTATTTTGATAAATAATAATATTATTGAGCTGAATTCCGCCATTCAATACGCAACTGCTCAGAAACAGCGGAAAGTGGAAAACGGAAGTGTTCTAATTAATTGTCTTAACACTAGGTTCCCAGGTTCCCTCTGTAAACCCGGCTGTGTGCGAAATACAGAGTGAAACAAAAAAAAATCTATAATTTAAATATAAAACCTACAAATTAGTCAAAAATATAAGTTTGGCCACTTCTTTAGTAACTGTATCGTTTTACTTAAAGCCATATGAAGAAACGTATGGGGCATGTTGTAAGATGTTTTTACCTTATATACCTTATATATATTGAGCAATACAGCTGTTAGAAAAGCAGCATTTATATTAGGTTAAATATTTGTTGACGCCAATTGAAGTAGAGGTCGCGGGTTCGATATTCGGAGTCGTTGAGGTCATTTATATGGCTATATTTTCGCCATATAAATGATCTCAAGGAATCGAACCCACTAGAGTATGTTTACAGTCAGACGCTTGTTACAACGGCCTCAAAAATATTAAAAAATATCATACATTTGATTATTATTAAAAGTAAACCTACATATTAAATTCAAATGACAGCTTTTATCGCTAAGCTGAAGCGAATGATTGGTCAACAAAAAACCCAACTTCTTAGAACACCATAGACTGGTATAAAACCACCATAAATGGATATAGCGGAAATAACTAACATTTTTACGCAATATCACTGAATTAAGCAATCAAAGTACCATATGAGTTTTTAAAAAACGAAAATTAGGTTTGTTTTTTTTAATTTTATAATCTGTCCTAATAGCTTGTCTGAGTCCACTACGGGCTATTATAAATGTAATTTACCTTTTTTTTCTCTATCTTATATCACCTTTATGAAACTTTACTTTGATTTATTTTTCATATATTTTCTTATTTATTGTACCATTAAGATTAAGAGAAAATTTAAGCCTATAGCTTACATTAAATAATATTGCAACTCAGATTTTCCTAATTTTATTGAAAATTAGACTTTATTACAATACACAATTGTTAGGGGTGATATTTAAAGTTGAATGACCGACACTTTATTACCCTACCAAAAAAACTGAACTTAATGAAAATTGATTTTGAATTTTATTTAATTTTTTTTGGGATTTCTTGTGAAATTGTTAAATTTTATATAAAAATACTCATCTTCAATGAATATACGCATTTTTCAAAGCAATTAATTATCAAAAATCGAATCCACTACTATCTCATATACATATATTAATAACACTCATTAAAATTAATAAAAAGGTACTAAATGGACTCAAAAAAACTGAATTAAAGTATTTTCTAATAGCTATTTCTAAGTATGCAGGTAAATTCTATGGGACGGCACAGTATGTGACTTATGGTTATATAAAAGGTCGTTGGCCCCATTCCAAGGTGTGAATGGACATACATACAGAAACGACACCTGTATTCGATTGTAATAGAGAATATTTTTGTGTGGCAATCTTGTTAATTTATTCGTCTACTAAATNTAAGTAACACTTAATTTTACTACTGTTGTAAAATGGATTTTACCAAAATAG
>HE671008.1:22033-46175 GCA_000313835.2 Heliconius melpomene melpomene
AAAAAATAAGAGAAAAAAAGAGAAAATTAAAAATTACTTAAACAAAATAATAAAAAAAACCAAAAATGTGGTGTCGTGGGACACCAGTTAGGAACAAAGTTCGACGAACGACGAGTCCTTCGGCTAATGTAGAATCGACACAAATTGACAAAAAAAGTCGTGCTCAATTTTATGTAGGTTTTCTTGATTTTTCTTCTTAAATTTTGCTTGATTTGTTTTATTTAAGTACAAGAAAGTATTTAGAAAATTCAGTATTTTAGGAAATAATAAATTACTTAAATAAAAAAACATCGTAATTCAAATTATCAACTAAAAAAGAAAGAGGGAGACAGAGAAAGGTATTTATACATTACTCGTCTGTGTATGCGACTGTCGCGCCTGCGCACGTCTCATTTAACGGTTTTATTCCACGCATTTTTCTTACGGTTTTACTATCACATTTTTTTCAGTTCGTTCACACAGCGAAATCCCTATCCCTTCCAAGCCTGCCGTAAGGAACTTCGTTCCAATAAATAAATCCGCTTTACGGTGTATCCCACATATAGCGGGGTAGACAGAGGGAACCTAGTGTTAAGACACTCAGTTCCCCTCTTTCCATCGAACTCTGGAGGCATTGCGTGTTGAGTTATTCCAACAAAATAATGAAATTAGAAAAAAATAATAATAAATTTATCAGATTTCTAAACGCAGCATACATTAATTACTTTATAATCTGACAACTGTCATTTAATCAACAAAATAAAAACTATAGTCGAGATTCATAGATAAATATAATCTAAATTCATATATAATTAAATATCATCTTAAGAGTAATAAAACATAATATTATTGACTATAATAAAAAAAGTAAATACCTAATTATATAAGATACATTTTATTGTACGAAGGCGCTCATATTTTAATGGTTTTTTTGGCCTGGGTTTCATGATTTTACTGGTTTTAGGAACACTTGTGAAAACGGCAGAGAACGAAGTTAACCTTGGGATCATATCAATTCAGATTGGTACCGTCAGCACTTAATAAACTTATTGTTTATATTTTTTCCTAAGACATGTTGAACAATGAGTCGTTCAATAGAATTGCTTGTGGGTGAAACAAGAACCTTACACCGAATTGTTCCAATGCCTCCCGATGGGAGCTGTCTCTTCCATGCTTTTGCATATTCTTTGTTTGAGCGTATTGATATACAACAAGCTAATAAATTGCGCGAGACTATAGTAGAGTACGTATGTCGTAACTGGAATGATTTAAGTATCTACACTAGCGCTCGAAACGGGAATCCTTACTCTTCTAAAGAAGACATGCTTTGCTTAACTACGTACGGAGCTACTTCCGAAATAAAGGCTGCAGTAGATTTGTACAATATTAAGATAGAAGTGTATTATCACAATGGTGTCCTACTTGGTTTATTCGGCGAAGAGAAATGTCCTATGAAGCGCTTACTCTAAACTATGTTTTAAAAAGAGCAACTCTTGAGTTTCTTGCTATAGTAGCTTCCTATAGGAAAAGTACTTGTAATGGCCAAATTGAATAAAGAATATTTTGATTTTGATAACATTATGAACCTTCCTACTTATAATTTCTGTACAAAAAGTAATGATATCCCATCAAAAACATAAATGTAAAAAGAAAGCCAAGTTCTGTAATAAAACGTATGCTTTCAGCGATAAAAGAAGTGAGATGTAAATGTATGCCAAGTTCAATGGTCAGTCCTGAAATTTATTTTTAACAATATAAAATATTTTATAACAACTGAAAATGCCCATTCTTCTTACAACTCGGAGACTTCATTTATGTGTAATATCTGACTTGGCTAGTTTTCAAATTAATTTACATCGATATTAATGAATGTATTCAAATTCTATTCTATTCTATTAAGATTCTATTGTAAATTAATTTGAAAACTAGCCAAGTCAGATATTACACATAAATGAAGTCTCCGAGTTGTAAGAAGAATGGGCATTTTCAGTTGTTATAAAATATTTTATATTGCTAAAAATAAATTTCAGGACTGACCATTGAACTTGGCATACATTTACATCTCACTTCTTTTATCGCTGAAAGCATACGTTTTATTACAGAACTTGGCTTTCTTTTTACATTTATGTTTTTGATGGGATTATATTTAATAGAATTATAAAGTTAATGGTAATTAAATATTATATATATATATGATTATTACAATAAATAATATATGTATTATTTATTTTATTACCATTAATTCCATAAGCCTAACACGTGCTTATATATAAAACTAGCTGTACCTGCGGCTTGGCCCACGTGGAAATTGTCTAAATATTTGTGAGTTTTACTTTCCAAGTACGTACTATAAATTTACCGGCGAGAATGACACTCTTGAACAGGAAAACCATGGAGCCGATAAAAAGCACTTACTGGCAGTAGACTATAGAGCGTAGAACCAGGGAATGATCAGGACACAGAACAGAGCACTACTTCAAGACGCAGTTGTATACAATATTTAATGGTTTTCCAAGAAATTGGGCACACACGAACATGTAATTTACCTCCACAACCTGTAATGTTTCTCCCTGTGTTTTAAATTAATCTTAATAGCAAAACTCAGCTTAACAACAAACTGAAACCTTTTGAACGGGAACGGCAGATCGGTTGAAATTATAAAGATGCGAGGAATTAATACGTTTTCACCCTTTTTTACGTCTGTTAAAATGTAATTCCGCCCAAGTTATTTATCACGGGCATGACGGGAACGCCGACTATTAATTGAAGGTTATACGAGGGCACCTGACATCCCGAGAGAGAGAGAGATACTCTGTCCTGTGTCCATCACTGTGTAATGTTGGGTGTACCAGTGTACATACACATACATACACTACAACTGTGTCTACTAATAAATCTTCTATAAGCTCCCCTGCTACTGTAACTGATATCCCAAACATCTTTAAAAATAATAATTATTTAATAAATAATGCTTTGGCTCGTGATGTATCCAGTGGTTAGAACCGTGTATTGTTATCTTTCCAAAATCTTTTAGAAATTCAGAGGTAACAGTGTTAGGAATGTTTATTGTTTGTAAAGGTTAATTAGATAACTGGGAACTAACAACATTGTATTGGCACAACTCGAAGCTCTGCCGAAGAAAAGCCAAGAGCGCGAAGAGGAAGATAGGACATCTTCCTCTTCACTATAACGTACCTTAACCGTACTATAAGTGTACATTAAAGACAGCGTTTCCTCCTTTCTTGGCGTATTCCAGGTGTAATAAGTAACAGTTGGGTGTTGTTCTCGTTCGTATAAAGAGAAGCCAAGGAGCCATCACGCTGCCTCATTACTGCTAACATAATGCCCTGCTCGGAACGTTTAGACTTCATTGACCGGTTCTGCTGAACCATCCTTTCTAAGGTTAATCACCTGATCACTTCTTTTGTTTACACTTGTATATTTATTTGCGCACACGGAGCTACAGGCTTCTACATTTATGTGGACATTAAAGATCTTACAAAGAATAGGCGAATACGGGACAGCCCAGCTGTTGTTTAACCCTTAAATGCATGATTTTTCCTTTTTAAATACAATAAATTGAAACAAGTAGTTACTTAAATATAGATTTAGGGAAAAATAAAGAAAAATTTTTTTTTTCCAAAAAGTATATTTTTATAAAAAAAACTTACTGATGTAGATCTACATCAGTATGCATTACAGTTAGTATTAATAATCTAGCTTATATACTATTTCTATTTTACGACTGTCTTCGAATTAGGCTTACTGTAGTGAATGAAAGTCTTTGAAACAGTTATTTCTCTGATTTAGACACAACGGTACATTACATTTGGTACACGACCATTGTGTGGTGCCCTTACAATTGGGCATCTTGCACCGTAATCGATTGGCAAATACAGGCCAATGTTCAAACCCATCTACGCGCACATCTTTTGAAGGAAGCGGATGTTGTGGACCTTTTGGTTTTTTTATTTGTAACTCCCGTTCTAGAGAGGAAGTACTGGGTCGTCCTCTTTTACTACCACAAGAAATACCTATATTGCACAGTGTGTCAGCCAAACAATTGCGAAACTCCCCAAGATTAGGCAGTTGCTTTTTTGACACACCTTTAGCAATCAGATTGGTTTTCAGAAGAACCCATGAGTTTATTGTCGTGAGGTCCAGTAGGTGATAAAACAACCGTAGGTACCATTTCCGGCTCTTTACTCAAATCCGATAGCGTCCTAAGAAACTGTTCATCAGGTCGACCCCGCCCATATGCATATTGTACTCTTGCACAATTTTGGGATAAGGAATGTCAATTTTTTGTTTAGCCCTCTTATCGTATCTTGATACTTTGCTAACAGGCTCGGCGCCAACGTAAGTTGATAATAGAGTGACTACTTTATTGTCTTTCCACGCAGTGACCGAAAAGTCTACTCCATCTGAATGAGAAACGCGTTCCTCATATGTACCTCTCGGAACAGAAGTTTTCATTAGTTCCTTTTTGTCAGGGAGTCGACAATTCGGTAGCCTATTTTGCTGAATAGTTCCGACACATTGTATACCCTGTTTATTCAAGTAATGTACCAAAGGCAGGGATGTGTAAAAGTTATCGAAAAATACAATATGATTGTTCATCCTTGGTATAGCTCTCGCCAAACGTATGACGACGTTATTTGTTATTCCGAGATCAGGCTCATCGGCTGGTTGTCTTTGTCTTTTTTGTCCAGATAGACCTCAAATCTGTAAGAATATCCCATGAGATTACAGAGAACATAAAGCTTGTAACCCCACTTGTGAGGCTTATTTGGTAATATTGCTTTAGAAATGTGCAATTTTCGTTGAACACATCTGTTCATCTATAGAAAGTCGTTGGTCTATTGCAACTGATGAAAATGTCGTGTTTAGCTGTTCTATCACAGGCCGAATCTTATCTAGGAGGCGATCGTGATCGGAATGGGGGGTCTTCCGCGGGGGAAGATGTTCATTGTTATCGTTGAAATGCAAGTAGCTCCTAATCATCTCAAATCGATTTACCGGCATTACGCTCTTTACAGGATCGTACCCAAACTTGGAATGCCAGTATGAGCGTACACTAGGGAAATGCTCCACTGACATAAATAAAAGAATTCCTATGAATTTTTTTAGCTCCCCAACACTAATACTGAAAGATATTGAAGGGTTTTTTTGTACTGCATATAAATTGGTTTCATCAACAATTTTTTGAAGAAACTCTGGTGTGAAGTAGTGCAAAAAACATTTATATGGTGTATCGAGTTCAGTTATAGCAGAGTCTGTTGTGCTTGGTTGGTGAATTAATTTTGATTCGTCATACATCAAACTGTCTTTTTTCCAAATGAGTTTCCTTTTATCAAATTCTACATAACTCGCATGACCTTCTTGCATGGGTAATGAAAAAATAACTTCACTCGATGGGCCAGGCAGATCTTGAACTAGTGGTGGATCACTATAGGTAGGATCTTCATGATCCTCTGCCTCCTCGTCCTCCAATTCTCTAATCATTTCTCTTGCATTCTCAAAAAAGGTTTCTTCATCTTCACTGTCATCTTCCAAGCCATCCTCAGAAATATTTCCATCTCCTAAAGCCGCCAGAAGTTGTTCAATGTCTTTATCTGCCACTCTACGGGACATTCTGTAAAAATAATTATAAAATTCGAATCAATAAATTACGTATCTATAACAAATAAGTCAAAAAAGAAAATATATATTATACGTATAGTACAACTATTTCTTATCGATTTTGCATATTGATGTATTTCTACATCACAATTATTCCGCAGATTTTTACAAAAACTGTTATTGTATTATAAAAAAAAAAACAACGTAATGTGTTCTTCTTACCTTTATCCTCTCGTAAATCACTTTTTGCACGAAATAATATTATTTAGTATTCACTAAAATGAAATTACAACTTTACCGCCAAAGTGTGTATTTGAAAGTGTCGCGCCAAGTAGTCAAATTTAGACAAGCAAAAAAGTGAACTGTCATATCATGAAAGTTTGCGTTCAAAAACTATGATAGATATTTTTAGCACCTATTAAAAGTAAAACATACTCTGTTCGAATTACCGTTTAGAAATTATGTACGGAAGAAAACACTGATGTAAATATACATCATCATGCATTTAAGGGAGCTTCAAGTGCCCCACTGCGAGTCTTTCTTGTGACTTTTCTACCGCTGTCTTCGGGGTTCTGCGTCTATTGACGTTGTCGTTGTGTACCGTTTCTATAAAAAACAGTTTAGAATATTTTTTCTATATTTTTGACATATATTTATCTTGGAGGAAATATTATAAATAAAAATATAATAATATATTTATATGTTTCTATATGATGCTTGTCTAACTTAACTGATATAAACTACAGCATTTTATTTTTATATCTGATAAGCAGAAAGTATTTAGAGACTGATTATATAATTAGGAGACGTTACTTCAAACAGGTTATATGTAAAATAATTTAATGTCTTGTTAATTTAAGCATGTTAAATATATTGGTCTATTAATTATATATTTTATTTGCACACAGCCAAAGGACGAATACGGTAGTGAAGAGCTGTCTATGCGTAATTTTATGGGCCTGTTCCTGGTGCTGATCGTGGGGTCTGCGCTGGGCGTTGTGGTCTCGTGCTGCGACCTCGTGTGGACAGCGTGGCAACGCCCGCGCGACCCCACCCGCCCCTTTACGTCGACATTCTGGTCAGAGCTGGTTTTCGTGTTCCGCTTCGAGCAATCCGTTAAACCCGTGTGCGGCCCCCTCAGCGCCGCGCCCAGCGTGCAAGACTCGAACGTCGCCTCTTCGCGGTCTGATGTGAGCAGAGACAGCGGCCCTGACGAGGACAAGGCAGAGGATGGAGAGGCGCGTGAGGAGCCCCGTCACCGCCTGCGCTCAGCTTCGCGGCGCCGCTCCTCCATGCACGCCGCCAGCCTGCGCCTCGCGCGCCACGCCGCCCCCACCGCCCACACCTCCCCAGCCGCGCCGCGCTGACCCCACGCCGTCGCTTATAGAAAACTATGCTTATCATAACGCAAAAAACATTTTATATAAATAAATATACGCACATAATATACAGTTGTAACTTGTAACTCCTGCTAAGAGCTTTACTGATCAAATAAAAATTGCTTTCTCTATAAAGAAGTGAAATACCACCAAAAACATCTTATAAAAACTAATAGAACAGAGTACCTACTGTATAGGCTACAACTTGTAATATCTTAGCTGCCTAAACCATTGGAGTTACATATATCCAAGTGTCATTGAGGCCGTCGTGGCCTACACACGTGGGGCACAAGGGTGCGAGCGTAAGGCAACGGTTGTAGGTTCGATTGCCACTCGAGGGAATGAATCATTATTCCTTAATATTTTTATTTGTTCGCTCTGGCGCCAAGGCAAAAACCTTGTGCGGAGCTCAGTTCCGCCATTCAACTCGCAATGCCTCGAAAAATTCAACGGAGAGCGGGGAAAGGAGTGTCTTGGCACTAGGTTCCCTCTGCCTACCCTGCTGTCTGCGGGATACAGCCAGAAGCTGATTTTTGATGTAATAAAATATATAAATATTGTTATCAGAATACGAAAGTACGGCCGAAGCCGCGTGCGGGTCGCTGCTACTTTTATCTCAAGTTATTTGATAATAAAATTATATAAAGCAAAACGTACTTCACACAGTCCTAGGTTCACTGTTCTACGTAGTAAACGTGACAGTCAGTAAAAAAACTGAGCCCGTGGATATTAAAACAAATCTTGAAGCTCCGAGCTCTTAAGGTAATAATTAAAGGCTGCAAAATAAGTATATGAAGTGAATACAAGAATGTCGATTACGAGCCGCAGCGGCCGCGGGCGACATGAAGGAGGCCTCGATGACGTCACGGCGAGGGCCCGCGGGCGCAGGCGCGGCGCTATCGACGGGCGGCGGCGAGGGCGGCACAGACCAGTCGGGCGCCGCCGCCGCACCAGCATGGAGGCGTCACAGCAGCCCCCGCTCGCCGCCGCGCGGCCCCTCGTCAACCCCGACGAGTACGGCGAAGTGGACACCTCCAGGTTCGCCCCGTGCTCACCCTAGATCTTGTATAAGTACATGTGTTTCTGGATATATTTTATAAATGTTTTCATTCGCAAAAAATTCAGATATTCAAAATTATAACATTTAGTAGAACAGTTATTGGTTTAATAACACTAAATATTTGGTAGAACTTTAACCATGTTCGATGATAAAGAGACGTACGTATTTATTTGTAAGGTGTGCAGTTCCTCGACTGTTAACGATTTATTATGAAGAAGCAGGTAGCGTCCTCTGTGGAGAAACAGAAACTAGATATTTCAACAACGAATGTATAATACAAGTGACAAGCAAAGACCGCGCTCGACAACACTCGACACCAGAAGAGTATCGATTCCTCGAATCGTACATAGTGGGTGTAGGTCCGTCCGCACTCGGCCAGTATGAGACTGATATATATAATATTCTATATTCGAGTATCGTATAAATTACCTATTATTATTTTATGGAAATAGACAAGGCCCACGACCCTGTGTTGCGCCAGAAGAGCTACAGGTGCGTTGCCAGCCATTGAGGTGGTTGCGCGACGGTCGATTCAGTCGATACTGCGTAGGTCTTACTGCGTAGATGAGTTCCCCTTAAGATTAGTTATTAACTATGTACAACTGTAACATATTCTAAACAGCTAAACATATTTTATATACTTTAAGATGCTTTCATTTATTTTCACTAAAGCTATTTTTTGTCAAATCAAACCAAAAATATATTTCAAAATGTTTCCCCGGGATTATGAGGTATCGACATACTGACTATATGATATATTAGTTCACTTTGAACGCGTTTGCAGTTAATAGGTACTTACTGCAGATGAACGCGTGTAATTAACTAAGTAGCTTCTCGATTATACTTAGTTTAATAGTTAAATTAAAATTTTATTGAATTGATGTACAAATTATATTCTGAAACAAAAACACGAATATTTCGCTAATATAAGTTGAATAATCTTAGTTCAGTTACTTTCAGTTCTAGTCTTACCGTATTAGATTACATGATGGAGGTCTCTTTCTGTTCCTCTCAGGTACCCGGCGCCCAAGGAAGCCACGCACAAAGTGCGCGGCCGCAGCGACGTGCTGGAGCTGGTGTGCGGGGCCGGCACCGTCGACCCCGAGCTACTGACTGTTAAAACATTTTACTTTTTCTTCTATTCCGCCTTTGGTTCTCTGTTCCCACTTATGGGTGTATATTTCAAACAAATGGGCATGAACGCGGGGCAATGCGGCTTGCTGATAGGCACAAGACCATTTGTTGAATTTCTATCAGCACCATTTTGGGGCGGCCTCGCGGATCGGTGGCAAAAAGGATGGACTCTTTTGTTAGCTTCGCTTAGTGCTTGGATAATATTTACTTTACCCTTGAGCTGGGTCCAGCCGTCGGCAGTGTCGTGCGTGCAGCCGGTTAACGACAGCGTCTACCGCCTAGTGTCTCCCAAGTACGACGACGACTGGCCCACCGCCACCCGCCACTTCCGCGGCCCCGCGGCTGGGCGCGAGGGCTCCCCGCTGTCGGTGTCCGACGCCATCAACTACGACCCCGAAGCCAACTCTAATTGGGTCACGCCACTTCACTCGTACATTGTATACAGCACCCCTGACATCCAAAAAACTTTTTTCCTCCTTCTGCTTCTCGTCGTCATTGGGGAATTTTTCAGCGCCCCAGCGATAACCTTAGCTGATTCTGCGGTCATAACTTTACTTGGAGAAGATGCTGACAGGTGAGATTTGAATAAAATGTAAATTATTATTACATGTTCTAAAATATAGTGTCAACAGAATATTATTATTATTAATGTGAACTTTTGTAAGGATGGACGTCTGTTCCACTTTTAATTCATATTTATTATAATAAATATATATATAAAATATAACACATATCTATATATATAAAAGGACTTGTCCTCACTGACTGAGGTAAGACGCACGCCCAGCCGTAACCGCTGATGGGAGAAACGTGAAATTTGGTCAGATATTTACTTTCGTAATCTGGACATCCACTAAGAAGGGATTTTGAAAAATTTTTACCTTAAAGGGGTGATATAGGGGATGAAAGTTTGTATGGAAAAAAAATTAAATCGGTACCGATTTTTATAACATTTGAAATTTAGATTTTTAAAAGTATTTAATTGAACACGTGTTTCATGGTTTTCTAGAATTCACCCCCTAAGGGTGCAAATAAGGGGTTGAAAGTTTGTATGGAAAAATCTTTAAACCACCACCGATTTTAATAAACTTAAATTTAAACTCTTAAAAATATTTCATTGAACACATGTTTCGTAGTTTATTAGAATTCACCCCTAAATAAGCAAGCGAAGCTGCGCGCGTCCGCTAGTATATATATATATATATATATATGTATGTGTGTGTGTGTGTGTGTGTATATACTTTATTATACGTGTATGTTTTGTAACATTACATTCATTTTCACATGTTATATTTTATATATGTAGATTTATTATAAATATAGATATAAATTGCTATACATTTGCAGGCAAACCGGATAAATCGGTTCAGTACTTTCAGAGATAAGTGTGAACATACAGACAGACAAGAAATTAAAAAAAGAATATTTTTGCTTTCTATTCTCCCCTCCATAAGTTCCCCTCCATCCGTTTCAGTTAAAAATACTAAATGTACAGACAAAATATTTTTACTGTTTTATTATATATAAGATTACAATTTATGTAAAGACTAGCGGCACATCCGCGGCTTTGGCCGCTTGAATTACATAATTATTCACTTAATACACAGAATTGACTGACATATATATATGTAATGACTTCTAATATGTTTGTGGTTATGTGATACCTCCTCCTCCGTGGTGACTCCTAGTTATTTTAAACTGTTAGGTCAGAATAATGTTCATATTCATATCTCTTAAGGTTTAGCTGGGTTGTTAGGTATATGAGCTAATCCAGATCTTCATTTTTATTATATGGACAGAAAATACTTGTTATGTTGTTCAATTTTCAATATAACTATACATACTTAAGATATACCACTACACCCCAAGGCAGTATATTTATATCTCTTATAGTTTAGACAAACTGTTAAAGTTCGACATCAGGTATCCAGATTTTCAAAATAAAATATAGCCTAGATGTTGCCTAGACAATAGCTATACAACCAAAAAAGTTCCTTTAAATCCGTCCAGTAGTTCCGGAGATGTGGATTTGAGGTCTATTACTGTTCCTTCAGTTATTATTTTGTAAATATATTAAATGTACAGACGCGCCATTTTTACTTCGTTATTAGGTATAAGTATGTATAGATTTGATACAATTTGTCTATAAAATATGGTTAAGCGGCAGGTGGGTCGTGAGTACTAGCCACATGCACCATTCGTTCACAGATATGGTCATCAGAGGATGTTTGGCTCTTTGGGGTGGGGTCTGGCCATGTTCTTCGTGGGCATCGCTCTGGACCACAGCACGGCTTTCAGCACACACCCGTGTGGAGGTCCGCAACGTTTTGAAAAGAATTACACTATATGCTTTGCTACTTTCTCCGTGCTTATGGGCGCAGCCCTTATTACTGCAACTCAGGTATTTTAATTGAGAAGTATTAACAAAGTTCCTTTTTAAAAAATAAAACCTTTATTAAGATTTTATACAAGTTGATTTACATTTATTGATATATTGAGGTAGCTAAATCCGTTTGACTTATTGTGGCAAAAGCCTTTTCCAATTTTTTCAATAGTCATGGTAGATAGAGGAATTTCTATTCTTTTTTATGTTGGAATGTAGCAGTCTTCTTGCCCAATGGTGCCTAGCCGGCTGGGGGCGTCAACAAAGTTATTTAACCGAATATAAATTAATACTTCTTCTTATATATCTCTAGATCAAATTCAAATACGAAACAATCAGCATAGAGACGCCGCCCGCTGCCGCACCCACTGAACCGACCCACGAAGAACGTCTTCAACAGCAGTTAGCAGAACAGTTGCAGCTGCCTGGTCTGGACACAAGTGCTCCAGCTCCGCGTCCACCGGCTTTGGAACATGCTAAGGTCTTTTTATAAAAATTAATTTGATTCAACTATATTTATGTGTATTTCACACATTACTATCCGTCTTTAATTATACTTTAGGTTTTTGCGCAAACAACACGAGAGATGCCAGAATGGGTGACAGTTCTGCGACAGTTCCAGAACGTGAAGGCGGCCTCGTTTCTGCTCGTCGCTTGGTTCATGGGTTTCGGTATCGGCCTCATATTTACATTCCTCTTCTGGCATTTGCAGGTAATTAAACCGCCCATAACATTTATTTACGTTAATGTGCTATGCTCTGTGTACATGTCTTTATAAATCCTCAGGACATCGGTGGATCTCCGACGCTGTTTGGAGTCGCATCCGTTATTAACCATATTTCGGAAATCTTTGCTTACTTCTTTAGCTTCAAACTTATAACTCAAATGGGTCACGTGAAGGTAAATGCGAGTATACATTACTTTCTATTCTAGTTAAATAATTACATTTGCGTGTGACTGTAACGCGACGCTTGTGGGTCGCTCTGGTGTCGAGGCAAAGAGCGGCGTTGAGTTCGGCGGAAAGTGGAGACCGGAGTGTGTTAACACTAGGTTCCCTCTGCCTGCCCTGCTGTAGATAATTACATAATATACAAGACAGTTTATACGTACAAGACTAAAAAGTTATCATGCCTTGAATTCATTCAAATGCCGATAACTTTTTTTTAAAGAACCGATTTTATTGAAACAATCTTTAGATGTTAAGTTGAATTAAAACAAGAAATTGGTTAAAGTTTTAAGTAAATCGGTTTAGTAGGTACTTTCAGAGAGATGGGGGTGGGGCAGTGCTTCAGATATAAATTCAATTTTTATTCTTCAAAAAAGAGCCGTGAGATGTATTTTTAACATAAGAGCGCGAGATTCTCTGCGAGATGTTTTTAAAGATAAAGGCACTAGCGGCGTTAGGGTAGGGCGAGCCTGGGCGACCGCCCAGGGGATAAGAAGGGCGCCGTAGACGCCCGTTTAGGGCGCTTTGCACAAAGATGTCTTAAAATGGTCTAAGATTTAAAAAAACAACAAAGTCATCGTTGTTTTTGATATCTAAAAAAAAAAACGAAGTCACCGTCGTCTTTGATATCTAAAAAAAAAAACAAAGTCATCGTCATTGAAATATTTATCAACTTTGAAAATAAAATTGCAGAAAACATAGACTTTAAATGCCTAATAAAAAGAGTTCACAGATAGAAAGGCTAGAAGAAGTGAAATTTTATTAGTTTTTGTCATTTTTTTTAATACATGGTTATTTCGTTGTACTCATTCCCTGTTTTGTATATTATTAAAATGTAGTTAGGGGGCGCCGAAAAAATTTCGCCCAGGGCGCCGGTAGTACTAAAACCGGCCCTGGATAAAGGTATTATTACAGTTGCTTCACAATTTGTTTATTATAATTTTTCGGTTTGTCCGACAAAATATACATTGTCATAGTAAAAATAGTGACAGTCATACGATAGGAACGAGAAATATAGATAAGCTTGTTACGCCAAGTTTTCGCCTCCAGAAAGTTAATAAATCCTTTATGGGTCTGAGTATACGTGTATATAATAAAATTCCGCAGTGCCACTTAATTAAGTTTGCCACTTCCAAAATTATTTAAAAAAAAATTCTAACAAGTAAAGCGTATTACACTGTGCAAGAATATCTAGAGGATAAGCATGTATGGAATTAATGTCTATTGAATGTAATGCAGGACAGCTGCCAACTAATGTAATAGTAAAATATACCATTGACTTTAAAAAGAGCAACTGTTGAGCTTCTTGCCGGCTCTTCTCAGCAAAACTGCCTTCCGAACCGGTGGTAGCCTTTTGTTCATATTCATTCATTAATTCGACGATTCAAAAGTGCTTATAATAAGTTTATTTGAATAAAGAATAATTTGAACTTGATAAACATGATCATACATACAGACAGACAAAAAATTAAAAAAATATATTTTTGCTTTCTATTATTCTTTTTAAGTGTCCCTCTATCAATTTCAGTCAAAAATAATAAATGTACAGACAAAGATAAGACAGTTTGTATGGAAAAATCTTTAGATCGGCTCCAATTTTTAAAAAAATCTGTAACGTATTTCTTTTTTTTTAATATATTTTAATTAAACACTACAGATACGTAGTCCGGACTTTTTTTGAACTCTTTTAGCTCAACAGCTTTATATTTATCTGCTACTTAAATTAGGCTTATAACTAGAGTTAACAGTAATTCCCAAGAAAGTCCAGTTATTTTTAGATTGCCTTATTGTAAACATAATATAACATAGTGGGTTCGGGATGTGGAAGGTATAACCGAAGTGGTCATAACCTCTACTAAAGAGGAAATGACCACTTCGTTGCTATCCTTAATGTCCACTTTTATTTGTATTCCACAATGTCTTTCGTTGTTGCCATCGTTGCACTACCGCTGTAGTAGGAGCAGCAGGTCTTCCTTCTGCGTGCCCAAGTGCTTCACTTCTGTCCTCATGCACTCCCGGTCCTGCCATTTGGCTTACTACCTGTTCCTATGAACGTTCGAAGGGCGTCCGTTCATCACAATCGAGCAGTATAACCAATTTGTTCTTTGACTCGTTTGAGTCAAAGAATGTGTGTATTTCGTGGTGTTTAAGAATTCACCCCCTAAACTGAAAATAATTTCATAAATATATTTAATAAATATTTATAGTTCAAGCGGGCGAAGCCGCCCAGGTCGGCTAATATTAAATATTGAAATTTAAACTTTTTAGGTACTGTGTTTGGGGCTGGCCGGCAACGTGGTGCGCTTCCTGTACATCTCGTGGCTGACGTCGCCCTGGTGGGTGCTGCCGTTCGAGTTCGTGCAGGGCGTGACGCACGCGGCGGTGTGGGCTGCCTGCTGCTCCTATATCGCGCACGGCGCGCCGCCCAACCTGCGCTCGTCCGCGCAGGGCGTGCTGCAGGGCCTGCACCACGGCCTGGGCCGCGGCTGCGGCGCCGTGATCGGGGGCATCGCCGTGGCCAAGTGGGGCACCAAGCGCACCTTCGCGGGCTACGGGCTGCTGTGCGGGCTGGCGCTGGCCGCCTTCGCCTTCGTCAACTTCCGCGACGGCGGCGGCGCAGAAGCGACGGGAGGCGCGGCGGCGGACGAGGAGGCGCGCGCGGTGGCGGAGGCGGGCGTGCTGGCCCCGCACGGCGTGCCCTCCAACCCGCTGCCGCGCGCGCTGTCCTCCACGCGTCTCGCCGACCTCGCGCACCACGACAACTACGGAGCCACGCAGGTACTTCCTGTAATGCGCGACAAAAATATACGTATACATTTGTAGTTTATTATTATCTTAAAAGTTCAAATATTTTATATTTTAGTTTAACTTAATTAGGTATATTGTTGTTTTTTAAATTTATAATTCAGACTTTTAATTTATAATTAGTTGTGGAGATTAATTAATTTAACTCAATAATTGTAGGTAAAATAATCGGATATGTTTGCAGAGCTATAGCGGCGCCGAGAGCCTGAGCGTGCCGGGCGCCGCCCCCGCGCGCCCCGGTAACCCCTTCCTCGCGGAGCAGCAGCAGCAGGCTTACAGATAAACGCGCTGCCCGCTCTCAAGCCCCAGCGACCCCACTTGGGATCTTGGGTTACAAATAATTACACAGTATTATCGTCTCCTATACAATATGATCAGTAGGCAGGTGTTGGTGCGGGCACTAGGTCCCTACATCGCGCTTGGCTCCCAACTCAACACAACATCTGCATTGGTACTACAAAGCTCTACATTACATTTATTTACATTATAAGCACTCGAGACGACGTCAATTACGTCTCTTCTGTAGTACAATACTACTCTTGTATTAAAAATAAGGCGCGTAGCGTATGCGATGCGAGCAATGTATGCTGAAGTAGGATTAGACTCCCGTCGGCCCGGGGCCGCCGTGCCGGTACACCTCTGGTCGTGTACCGAGCACGCCCCCGTGTCGACCACTCTCGATAGCTTCGTGAAGAATTTGATGTGAATTATTATTCGTAGAAGAAAATGTTTAATTTATTTATAAACTTAATAACGCAATTAGAAAACTATTAATTGTTATAGTAAAATATTAATATTAAAGAAGCTTTACCTAACAACTTTCTGAGTACTGTTTGTTTTGAAACGAAAACGAAGTAGTGTCACTGGTTCCATACGGGGCACTTCTGTAGCTCAAACTCTATGTCGTGTTATCATTGTGCTATATGATAAGAAATGTATGTATGTCTAGATATATATAACACGTGTTCTGCGCTGGTGCAGTCCAGCGCGGGCGGGATACCTGAAACACTCCTCTTGAGGGGAGTCAGTCACGAGTTCATATCATGGTGTGATGAGGCGGGGACGCGTCTCCTATATTTTTGTTGACGATGTAGACATTTAATCGTTAGCTGTAACATACTCTATGTATACATTTGTTGTAAAGTAACTCTTAGTGACGTGAGCGCGGCACAGTTATATATTTTTGCACGGCGACGCGAGGCGGGCGAGGCCGGCGAGGCGGGCGAAGCCGACGAGGCTGGCGCGGCTCGCGGCGCTCTTCAATTTCAAATATATTATAATAATAAATGTTGAACTATTCAATTACGTGTTTTATTTACTCGTAGCGATTCCAACTAATACTAAACTTAAACCCATTCATTGCGTTTAAGTTTAGTTACATTTCACAACACTTCAGAGAAACAAAAAAATCCTAAACATATGAGTGTGTTTAGGGGATCAAAGAACATTTCTTTTGCCACTGTAACATTACTTACCCACTACCATTGGTTCCCTCCAGGCCTACGCTTTTAAATTATAATACACCTTTAATAAAATTTTATATCAGTTGAATACAAACTTACAAAGGACAAGTCAAGGTAATGAATAAGGGCTTACAGGCTCAGAGTCATGCTTGAGAAAGAGAAAGCCGCCATCTTTGGCAACAGCATTTCACAATATCTTCCAAAATGTCGTCATATGGCTGTCTACAGCGTAATACGTGACCTAATTTTGTTAGTGGCTCGGTGCATAGAAGTCTCGCTGGAGTACGGGATCCTTACCATGGCCACCCAGAATATAGTAGGTCAACGGAGATCCTGGCTGCGAGAAATCCACCTGGGGTGGAATATGGGAATGGAGAATGGAATATGGGAGAGGAAACAACTCACGCATACTCAACATCAATGAATCTCAGAGATTAACATACGAGTCTGTAGTCCAACAAGAGTGCCATAAATGAAAAAAGAAGTGATACAGAATGTGGAACCCAAAACAAGGCAACGCGACCACCGGAATAGCTATAAATAATTAAATCTTTAGTTCTTCTGTTACGTAAAAGAGTATGTTGAAATATAAATAACCCTTCCGTAGCAGTCGGGGATATTTTTTTTTTTTTAATGGCCTGATTTTGCGATAACAGGCGCAAAATATTCTGCCAGTGTCACGTATAGTAGAAAACACACGAGTGATATGGTTCAGTAAATTTTGAGAGGAAATATGAACTGATATATATATGGTGATAGATGAACTGGAACAATAACCTAAAACAAACAAACTTTACATTACAAATATGGACAGATAAAAATAAATACAAAAAAAAAACACACACAGAAAACACCTATAACTTAATATCATTATTTACAATAAACTTAACTAACAATCTAATAAATGGACTAAAAACTAAAGGTAATATACATTTTACATTAATAGGACGTTGAATATTAGGAGGAAGGATATTATACAAAGAATACAGAAGCTTTGGACAATTAATTAGAACGTGGTCCGTAGAACCCTCCTCCAAGCCACACTCACAAATAGAATTATCTTTAATCCTTAATTTAGCTAGATGTAAAGGCGTACAGGTATGGCCTAGGCGAAGTCTACAAATAGTAGATGTCACCGATCTACTAGCGCGCCTATATCGATAGAACCACGGAAAGGTTGGAACTTCCGGTTGGATAGAAGCGAAATATTTACCTTTTATTAATATTGATTTACTCCAAAAAAAATTCCATGAAGACTTTAAATCAAATTTTGACAATGACAATAAGTCATGGGAATATATAAAATTATGAGTTACGGGCCCAGAGGACACTGCAGATTTGGCAAGGGAATCGACTATGTCATTATCTGTGATACCAGAGTGGCTCGGGATCCATGCCAGCGATAAGAGTACCCATTGTACGTGGCAACGATACAAAGCTTCTCTAATTTTGAATACAAGGTGAAAATTAGATTTGCAACGGAAAGGATTTTGCAACAAAGATTGTAAGGCACTCAAGCAATCTGTAAAAATTATTACTTTTTTTAAATTGTGCGATTCTGCGAATAAGATGCCTTCAAGCAAAGCTATACATTCACCAGAAAAGGTAGAAGTTTCAGGGGGGCATTTAAAACTTAATATAATTTTGTATTTAGGAATCCAACAAGCAGCCCCAACGTTGGAACTATGGGGGGACTTAGATGCATCTGTAAATATGCCTATGAAATCTGGCCAATTTTTAGCAAAGCGAATTTGAAATTTTATATTAGCACCTGGATCGTTTTTCACAATACCCAGGCTCGTTAATACAGAAGGATTATACGTGAGCGCACTAAACGAAATAGAATATAAAGAGTGAAAAGGTGAAGAGAAAATACCAGTTGAAAGGGATGAAAATTTACGGAAGCTTTTTAAGATACAAGGAAAGTGCCGTGGGGACTTAATGACACGTGACATACGATGAAGACACCTAATCAAAGGATGAGATGAAGACTGTAGGACTTTAGACATAAAACGATCAGAAAGGTATTGGCGAAGAAGGTGAAGCGGAGGATCAACACACTCCACTTGCATGGCGTTTGTTGGGGATGACTTCATAGCACCTAAGATGATTCTTAGGGCCTTATAATGAATTTTATCTAATTTGGTTAAAGCAGACCTGTAGCATGGATCTAACAAGAAAATAGCATAATCAAAATGGCTACGAATAATGGCGTTATATAACAGTTTTAACGTAAAATGATGGGAACCCCACCAAACCCCGGATACTGCACGTAAAATTTGAAGATTTTTTTCACACTTATTGGACACATATTCCATATGTGGAGAACCAGACAATTTAGAATCTAAAAGCACACCCAAGAATTTGACGCAGTTAAGAACCGGAATACTTTGATTGTTATAGACAATATTGACCACAGGAATATACCTTTTACGTGTAAAAACAACCACACTACTTTTAGGGACTGATAAAGATAACCCATGCATAGAAAGCCAAACACCTAAATAATACAAAGCACTGTTAATTCTACTTACAATTTGGACAATGTTTTTGGAACTAAAATATAAGACAATATCATCTGCGTATTGCAGAATATTGCAAAAGCTATCTACTGATTTTTCAAGGTCTTGGGTATAAAAGCTATATAAAAGAGGGCTCAGCACGGAGCCCTGAGGGAGGCCATTCCAAAGAGTTCTTGGAGGAAGAAGTTTGCCTTGATGCCTGATTTGAATAGATCTGCCGGAAAAGAGATTAAAAATGAAATGAGATAATTTAGGAGGGAGACCGAGACTAAGCATTTTAAATTTAAGGTTAGAAAGAATGACGCTATCGTAAGCGGAGCTTATGTCAAAAAAACACCTAAAAGATATTCGCCCTTAGCAAAGCTAAGGCGAATTTCGGATGTGAGGACACTAAGGCTATCTATTGTGCCAATACCTTTTCGAAATCCAAATTGAGATTTAGGGAGTAACCCCTACTCTCCATTACCCAGTCTAGTCTATTTTTTATTAAACGCTACATAACTTTGCATACCGTGGAAGACAAGGCAATGGGACGGTACGAAGAAGACTCTTTGGGATCTTTCCCAGGTTTTAGAATTGGGATTATAACTTGAGTTTTCCAGGATGAAGGAACAAAACAGGATTCTAAAAATGAATTGACAATAGAAAGATATACTTTTTTTGCAAGAATGCTAATATTTGTAAGAAACGAATAGGGAATACCATCCACACCAGGGGAAGAGTCAGCTAAGCCATTTAAAGCACATTGGAGCTCATTAATAGAAAAGGGGATATCCATAACATCAGCCTGCGATGAGAGGGGAGAGTTAAAGCAATCGAAGTTAGGAACAAAGGGGGGAGCAAGACTACACATAAAATTTTTTAGCCAAGAAGATTCATTGGACGATATGTTACACAGAAAATCAGTAACGGAGGACCGGAAAATTTTGATATATTTCCAAACTCTAGCGGATGGAGTGCGAGGGTGCAATGACTGGCGAAACCGAAGCCAACCCTTTTTCTTTTTGTTTTTAAATAGTCTTTTTGTTTGGGCTGCTATTTTCTTGTAAACTATAAAATTTGAGGGGGTCATACACTGGATATATTTCCGTACAGCAGCTTTGCGATTTTTAATAGCAGCAGTGCAATCTTCGTCCCACCAAGGAGGAGATGATAATAGTTTACAACCATTCCGTTTACGTGGAATATTAGAATCAGCTGCAGAGTATAAAATGTTAATAAAATGTTCATAGCAAGCCAAGGAGTTATCTGCATTAACATTGGGAAAATTGCAGAGTTGGGAATCCACAAATAACGAAAACTCCAACCAATTTGCTCTATTCAACCGGTAAGGCAACAGAGGGGTTGGGGCGGAAGGAGGAGATGATCTATTCCGCACAGAAACAATGATGGGAAAATGATCGCTGCCGAAGGATGATGAGAGAACTTCCCAATTAAGGCAAGGAGCTAAACAAGGAGAACAAAGAGTCAAATCGACTGCACTCTTAGGATTCTGATGCGGGTAAACGCTGCGAGTTGGCGAACCATCGTTAACAAAACAGACATTTGCATCATCAAAAATGTCCAATAACTATAATGCAAAACTGTCACAGTAATGGCAGCCCCACGCCGTGTGGTGGGAGTTAAAGTCACCGAGGACAATGAGTGGCCGGGAGAGACTTGATAAAATAAACTGAATATCTGCACCTAGAGCAGAATGAGGATGGGGGATGTAAAACGAAACAAAAGTAATATCAAAGGCTTTAACTGCCACAACATTAAAATTGGGGCTATGGGAAGGAAGGGAAACGCGCGAAAAAGGAAACGAGCGATTAATTAAAAAAGCACTACCTGCATATCTATCACACCTGTCATCTCTCAAACAAGAGAAACCAGGCACACGAAACCGTACACCAGGCCTCAACCAGGTTTCAGAGATGGCAAGTATAACAGGCTTATGTTCTTGAATCAAGTTAATTAGTTCAGGCTTCCTCTGAGAGAGACTTTTACAGTTCCACTGAATTATTTTTATTGAGTCCATGGGGAAGAGTAATGGAGGATGAAGGAGCATTAAAGGTGATAGGAGCTGCGTTGTTCGGTTGGTTATTAATACTATGAATGGGAGACAAATGATTAGTCAAAATGAGAAGAAGAGTATGCAAGAGTTGTTCAGTAGATGGAGAGTGGGATGAGGGGGTGTTAATGGCACAACCATTATCAAGAGTGGATGAATCTAAAGAGATGATATTACGATGAGCTACTTTGTCATAGCCAGGTGATCTAGGAGAATGAGGACGAGCAGATTGGATGACTGTTTTTTTATATGAGGAAGTGGTATGAGAATGATTGTTGGAGGAAGATATACTTTCAATAGAGGGCTGAGTATCAGCAGGAGCAGTTTGAGAGACAAGATGTTTTGCCACCTCGGCATAAGGTTTGCGCGAATGAGGAAACTGAGCAGAGGCCTGGGAAAAGGAAATATTTTCTTGCGACATTGCTTTTTTAATCAAACGGTGTCTCACGTGCTCTGGGCAGATTTGGTCTATTGCAGAATGGTTACCAGAGCAATTAAGACAAGAAATATTATGACCAGAGATTATGCATGATTCACCTGAGTGAGGCTGGGAACATTTGAAACACCTTGGCTTTGAACGGCAGATGTTTTTAGTGTGACCAAATCTGCAGCAGTTATGACATTGAATAGTCGGTAAATTATACATTTCAACATTCAGAGCATTATAGAACATAAATATTTTTTTTGGCAATACCTGACCTCTAAAAGTTAGGACTACTGATTGGGTAGGAACCCAACTAGCAGTCCCATCAATAATCTGTTTCCGATTTAGTCTTCTCGCTTTTAAAACAGGCCCACACCCTGACGGAAGTTCCAAACTTTCCGTGAAAGCTTGCATGGACCATTCTATCGGCACATCTCGTACCAAGCCCATACGTGTAACACTAAAGGAAGGAATGAAAGCCTTGTACTTGTGAGTGGTCAAAAGAGGATTAAGCATAAAATTATTGGCTGCATCAGCAGATAAAAACTGAATACTTATTTTGTTACGGCCGATGCTTTTAACCCCTTCTTTACTAATATTTTCAATTTTATTCTTATAGAGAAACTCACCAAATTTAAGGGCCTTTATAGAAAGACCTGCTAATGGCTCTGATTCAAGACGGGAGACGTGAACTATATAAGGGCCAGAATCAGAATCGCAATAAAAATTAAGGAGATCATCAAAGGAAGGGTTGATATGAATAGTTTGGATCGAAGGGATCGCAGTGGAAGGATCAATAATTGTCCTTTTAAGTGAACCTATATTTTGGTCGATATTATGACGTTTTCTGGAAGATTGAGAATTTGGAGATGGATCGGAATCTGGCGCGAAAAAAAATTCGTCGTCCGGATCAGGATCCGGTTCTGGCCTAGTCTCCATTCCTCCTATCAAATATTACACATACGGGAAAATTTAAAATACAAGAATAAAATTTAAAACTTACCACAATTATTATTTACACTACACTAAAGACTAAAACTAATGATAATGAAACAAAATTAACTTGAAATACAAATGATAACCAAATGAAAATAGAATTTAAACACAGAATTCCCAAATCGTGTATTGACTACATCAAACGCAATCTGACAGTGCAGTCGGGGATTATTCATATAAACAAAACTGACTGACAGTCAAATGTGTTGATGTCAATGAAAAATTTAATGTACTCGTTCAGAAACAGCCTTAAATGTAGTGTTATTGATTTGTGTAAGGATTTATAATATTGTTTGTAAAATAACTGTAATGACTGCATATTACAAAAATCAAATCGAATAATCCAATATCGAAATCGAATCCAAATCCAATCGAATCCAATCCAAAAAGTAATTAATCGAATAAATGAATCGAATATCAAATCGAAAATAATTAATTGAGAACCTCCTCCTTGTTTTGAAAGTCGGTTAAAAATACAGATTTATTACAAGCAAATACAGATTTATTATAATCTACACTTGGAAGATATTGAAAAAAAAAATGTTATTGGGAACCTTTATTAACCTAATAGAACCCAAAACAATGATTTTAAAAATTTTTGTCTGTTTGTCTGTGCGGTTGTTATCGCTAATCTCAGAATCGGCTTAACCGATTTAGATGCGGTTTTCTCTATTGGATTCTGGCAAGCTTCCGAAAACATATAGCGTCTATTTTATTACAATCGGTTCATACCTAAATAAAAAGTTATGTCAATTTAAAGTATTTAGTTCGACAAATTTGCTAATTGCTGTAACAGTTATTTTGTACAACTGTTTTACTGAATTGACTGACTCTTTAGTTTTTAATTTCTTCATTAATATCTCTATTTCGGGCGGGCGTAGCCCCGCACGGGCCCACTAGTTATAGATATAGATAAAAATTTCTATATATTCGCAGGCCAAGTAATGTCCTGTGTTTATTCAAATGACGATAACTTTTTTTTTAATGAACCAATTTTGATAAAACAAACTTTAAATGTTAAGCTGAGTTAAAATAAAGCAGTTGGTGAAAGTTTTAAGTAAATCGGTTCAGTCCTTTCGAAAACAAGCGTGATCATATATACATACCTACAAACAGACAGATAAGATATTAAAAAAATATATTCTTGCTTTCTATTATCCTTTTTAAGTGCCCCTCTATCCATTTATAAAAAAGTAAAAAAAAAATTTTAAGTTAAACGGTTTTATATTGCAGATAAATGTACTAAAAGCTAAAAATAATTTCATGGAAATTATGATTACTAAAATAAAATCGTGGGGACACTTGCTACTTACCACTAGGTGGGTGAAGTCTCATGCCATGTCTTTCGATTGTAGATATTGGACGTGCCCCACGAT
>HE671008.1:53945-80349 GCA_000313835.2 Heliconius melpomene melpomene
TGTGACGTAGTAAAATTACGTTTACATTAAAACTAAAGTACAATCGAGTGATCGTGGTTTACTACGATATTTTTAAGATATGTTCCACCACTTAGATATGTTTATAATTTATGGCACAGGTACCTTAATTGCTAATGTATGCATAATATGTATCATTTTGGTCGGTGTCAATTGTCAATTATGGAACATAAAAGCGCCCTCAAAAAATAAACTTAATTTTTAATTAACTTATAATGTTCTAAAAATTCTGCAAAATATATAATAATAAGCTTATGCAGTAAAATATATATTTTATTTATTTTATATATAGCCTTATCACAAAATAACTCGTTAGAAGTTCGTGCTTTCACATGCTTATCGAGCTGGACCTTTTTGCCAACCATCGCTAACATCTCAAGAATTGATCTGTGCTCGGGGAACTGTGTATCTCAGCACTAGATTCCTTCGGCTTACCCTGCTATATATGATACAATACTTTTAAATAATTATCTTCATGAAAAAAATAACTAAAATCCGCGATAGTGACCTGCTAGAAAATCTTGTCAAGTATGGTGTACATGCGGAGATTGGCCTTCTTGCGCCAGCCGGGCTGCGGCGCGTCACTGTCGCTGTCCACGTCGCGCTTCTCGCACGCGCAGGTGCAGGGCTCCGCCTCCGGCTCCGGCGCCCCCACGCCTTCGCCCCCGCGCGCCGCCAATCGACGCGCCATCACGAACGCCGCTATCTGGCGGGCGAACACCACGTCCATTTATTGTTATTATAGGCCTTTTAAATATCATACAAATTGATTTTAAAATAGATACATCTTAGATGTCACAACCATTCCATGAAATGAATCTTCTGTAAAATTGTCTTAACAAGATATTGAATCTGTCGCTCGATAACCGATACGTACCTGCAACACTATCCCCACGGCGGCGAACACGATGATCACGAACACGTTGTTGGGCGCCTCGCGCTCCACCTCCTGGAAACATGTCATGTTTATGACCGAATATTATACTTCCATTACGCAGCGCACGAGCATGTCTGTAATTGTCGTAAGCATACAAATAATTGACCTTTATAAGAAACCAGTAAATTACTCGTCGACGTTAAATTAGGACATTAAGCGCGCGCATTGTTGTCGCAATTGAGCCAATTGTGCTTCAATAGAGGTCATGAGATCGAACTCGTCCAACACCGCCAGCGCCCTGCGCCTTATTAAATCTAGATATCCTAATATATAATTCTAATCTGGTACCTCTATCATGTCGTATATGGGCCTAGCGACGTCGTGGTAGCGTTCGATGGCGAGCAGCGCGGGCTTGATGTCGTGCAGCAGGTCCATGCCGCGGCGCACCAGCTCGGCCTGCGGCGCGTGCTGCCACCACTGCAGCAGCGAGGCCACCATCCAGGCTCCGTACGCAAGCTCACTCAGCGCCAGGCATGCCACGCCCGCCGCGTACGCGTGCAACGCGCCTCTGCACGCCTGGGCGGAGCGCTGCGCGGCGGCGGCAGCGAGGCTTACGAGCGCGGCCAACCACAGGCCAGCGGCCAGCACGTAGGCCGTGGACACGCGGTACTGCGGCGCGCACAAAAAGCGGAACCAGGTGTAGGTGCTGGGGTCCCAGGCCAGGCGCGCCGCCGTCGCCAGCAGCGCACCGCTGTACATCTGCGAACACACTTTACATTGAACCACTCGGTTGAACTTCATCACGAAGGCGCTATACAAATTATACAGGTTGGAAGTGTCAGCGCTCCTTTTACGGAAACTGCATATAAGGTAAAATATTTCAAACCTAAAAGAATTAATCGTGAAATGAAAAACAAAATTCTATTCCAAACTGTTGAGGTACCTTGATTAATTTCTTTAGGTTTGAAATATTAAGGTAAATATTAGGTATATGCAGTTTCAGTAAACGGAGCGCTGCCTCTTCCAACCTGTATATAATATTATTTTCCATAAAACATTTTTTCACTCTGTATCCTTTAGGCAGGCAGAGGAAGCACAGTGTTTAAATACTTCGCACTCTGCCCCAAATTTTGAAGGCATTGCGTTTTATGTGGCGGAACTCAACGCCGCGCTTTGCCTCGATATCGGAGCAAAGGAATGAAAATAATGAATATTTTATGTCATCGAGTGAGAATGGAACTCACAAGCTGTTACGGTTACAGTCTGTACGTACCAACAATGCCAAACAATAATATTTAAGCCGAAGCAAAAATAAGAGACAATGTGTGACATATAGCGTGCTGTTGTCATCACCACTTTGAATGAAACCACAGTTTTGATTACTCTACAAAAACCTAATAAAATTAAAACAAAAGAGATTTCGCCAAAAAAAGAAATGTGATTTTTTTCAAACAAAATAATTAATAAAATTATCGTTATAAAATAAAAGGCCATTTGTTAAGGACGACGCACGCACACAAACCTATCCGCAGGAACATCGCCGCACACGCGTCATTCCGAAATCGAGTCGTAGGTATTGGCGATAAAGTTCAAAGTTGTTTAACCTGTAGTAGTATTTTTGAGGTACTTACGTGTAGGTGTTTACGTTATTGGTAAGTGCGTCACACGCACGCAACAGATAGCAACGACGCGACTTGCGCCGGCGTGCGCACAACCGGCTCGTACATTACAATAAACAAACAGAGGCTGTCCGACTGGCCGACTGTCGACTGTCCGACTGTCGAGTGTCCGAAGTCCAACGAAAGAATGTTAAGTGTCTGACCGCAACAGTCTCCTTTTTGTGTGAAAATAATTTATATATAAAGTTCCAATGTTTGCTGATATATAATAGTTGCGTCATACTCGCACACACTGACCCCGCGACCCGACTCCGTCGCCGCGGTGAAGTACGATCTTTGATGGACGCTCTTGCATCCTCCGATTAACACAATTCTTTTATAGTTTTTTTCACTTATTTCTAACCCCTTTAACACGAGTTCGCTAACAGTATAATAAATAATAAGCTTTACATATCAATGCTCAATGTGTATTATTATAAATATCAAGTATCAACATTGGTCGTATTTTTTAATTCAAAACAATCAAAAATCAATTCTGTTTATTAAATGAATAATCATATAGTTCAAATAGGCGATGCCACGGGCGGGCCGCTAGTTTTAAATAAATATACAAATACTAAATTGTACAATTTTCGAAACGCCTTTTCCGGGATTTGAAATTTTACGTAGATCTCCTACCTATCAAGAGCCGATGACAATGCAATAAAATAAAAAAAAACGGTCAAGTGCGAGTGAGACTCGGCCACCAAGGGTTGTGTACCAATTTTCGGATTGTAGGTTTGTAACTTACTTAAAGGACTTGTAACAATTACAAGTTTTAATAGACTCGTTTAAATAAAAAAAGTATCTTAAAATAACAAATAAATAATAGTTTGAATAAAGATTTAATTTAGAATACTTATGCGAACCTTTATGCTAATACATACATACATACATACATACATAGCTTCACGCTTATCTCTAGCGGGGTAGTCAGAGAGAACGGAGCGCCAAACACTACGCTCTGTACATACCTCTTTCGCCTCGTCTCTCCGTCGTCTTCGTCTCGTCATTCATGCCCTCCGGGGGATCCTCACGCTTTTTACGTGACCTTCCTCCAGTATCTTTGATAATATGTTTTCGAAGGTCAACAGAGGTCTCCCCCTACCACTCTTAACGCTCACTTTTCCATCATAGATCGTTTTTGCAATTCTTTCATCACTCATTCGTTCGACGTGCCCAAACCAGCTTAGCACGTTGTTCTTCATTCTCACCCTGACATCCTCGCTAGTACCTGCCATTCTGTGTATCTCTTCATTGCGGATTCGATCAGCTAAGCTGACTCGGCATATCCTATGAAGAGATCGCATCTTCACAGCATTCATCTTTCTTTCATTCTTCTTCTGTAATACCCACGTTTCGCTGCTGTATAACAACGTCCGGTAGGTACCAACACTGCATTGTATCGATCAATGCAGCTAAGGCTCCGTTAACCCTGTTACCGGCAGCAACACGCCTTTCCACATCCATCTCGTATCTTCCATCTCTAACTGAACATACTTCCCAAGTAATAATATCTTACCATTCACACTGACGTTGTCGTCAGTCAGTCCGTCCTCTCTTCATTTCTTTCGAATACCAGAATCTTGTCTTACTCGCATTCAGGCTTAGACCATTCTCTCACAGTGGTGAGCAATGCCTGCAACTCGCATTCTGCGCGCGGTGATGCAATGAGCACTGCATCATCTGCGTACAGCAATTCACATTCAACTCACCTACTTTCACTCCCATATCACTTTGCTTCACTCCTTGGAGACAGCTATCCAAATATAAATTGAACAACCAACCTGACATGGCGCAACCTTGTTTAACACTGATGTCAAACCAATGTTAATACAATATTAGTA
Source organism: Heliconius melpomene melpomene (assembly GCA_000313835.2). Taxonomy (NCBI): domain Eukaryota; kingdom Metazoa; phylum Arthropoda; class Insecta; order Lepidoptera; family Nymphalidae; genus Heliconius; species Heliconius melpomene. The sequence goes on from HE671008.1 coordinate 58,346, forward strand.
TATGCTAGCTGCTTTGTGTGATCTTTGAAGTCGGTGCCAAGACCTAAAAAGCTGCTTAACGCCTAAAATTTTGTTTAGGGTTCGGCTTCAAACTTATCAGTGTCGGACGTTCGCCCTCGTATCTCTCAATTGTGTCAGAACTCGGAAGCGCCATAAACTAAAAATTAAACAAATAACTTTCGATTAGTACCTATTATGGTTTTACATTAAATTACAAGTCCGATGTTCATTAATTAACCGACATCTATAAAAGGAGGAGGTTATCAATTCAACTGTATTTTTTTATGTTCATTATCTCAGAACTTTTGAACCGATTTTGATGATTCTTTTTTTTATTTGAAAGCTGGTGCTTCCCGTATGGTCCCATTTTAATTTGGGCGTTGCATTCTGGCAATCTTATCCATGAGGAACTCACGCGCGTGCGCGACAGTCAGGCAAAGACATATGAATCATCAATATATGTTACCCACAATATGTATAATATCTGTGTTTTCAGAATACCTCGGAAATAACTAGAATAAAATAAATGGAGCTTCCAGGAAATGTACGAAATAATCGATTATTACTGCCTACTACATACTTTGCCTAGGTATGTATCTTTATACAGATACTTTTATCTGCTGTTCCACCGACAATGTTTAAAATAAATGGATCTCGACCTACATTCCTACATATACGTATATTCGAGCTACAGGTTCGGCTTAAACCTTTAACTAAGCACACCTAACCTGCTTTCAATTCGATTGCGGTATTACATAATATGAAATGCAGGCAAGTGCAGCCATTGACGAGGTATTGTATATAATACCGAATAATACGGATCGCCGATAACATATATACGATATACGCAGAGACGAGCGACGCACAGATGTTGTCATACCAAGAAACTGCGGTCGTTGACCCCGCGCGCACCGCCGCCCACTCGAGCAGTCGTGCTCCTCGGTGTGGAGAGCGCAGTCCTCGTCCAGGAGTCACGAGTCATGTCTTATGCCATATTACGCAATTCCTTTGATTAGAGGACCACTTAACCTGTACGTGTTGGCGTTGCCATAGCAACGCGTCACTTTACAAACTAAAGTGTAAATGTTGTCAATGACATGGTCATGAGTGTGTAATATTTTATTTATTGATTAAATGTAAAAATATTAGCGTCCTGCACTTCTACATATAAACTATATGTGTGCCAAATTTCAATCTCCTAAGGCTACATTCAGATGACAAGCGTTCAACGCGCGCTGAACGTGCGCTAAATTTTTGTATAGTATTCACATGACACGCGCTTGTCAGGCGTTGGCGTAGCTTCGGTTTCCATTTCAGGCGATTTCTGAACGAACTGATCCTTTCAAATGCGCATATCCGCGTCGAAAGCGCGCGCTCAACTGAACAGAAACATAGAAAACCAATGATATCAAAGCGCGCGTTGACGCGCGCTGACAACAGTCAACGCGCGCTTTATTAAAACCCGCGTTAGCATGTGTACGGCCTGAACAAAAAGTATGTAGTTGTAAACGCGCGTTGAACGCTTGTCATCTGAACGTAGCCTTAGTCCGCGCAATTTTCGTAATAAGGAGCCTAAAGCTTTTGCTTCACGTATTAATAATATGATAAACCCTATTGGAGCCATTTTATGTGCACATCATTTATTAAGCGCAGAAATTAGAATGTCTTATTCTAAGAAGAATTTAATGGTAACATTTATTTATTAATTACGTTTTGTGTTTCTGCAAACATTTTTTATAATTAATTACAAATACAATCCCTATAACTATAACGACAAGAAAGTTATTTAATTTTAAAAATGCATCAATATAAAATCATGAGATAACAAGAGATTACAAGTATTCCCTGCTCTTTGAAAAGCAGCCCAATCATTGATATAAAGTAGTACAAAAGCAGAAACAATTGTAGAGGAAGTGACATTCAAAATATCTATTTATGTCGCTGAAAATACGGAAAAACATCAAATAATACTAAAACATTGCAATCTTGAATAGTGTACAAAATATGCCTGTATACCCTTTACGTGAGACTTTACTCCTGGTCCTGGTAGGCACACTGTCTTAACTATATATTAGACTAATAATCTTCAAAATTTCAGCTTTGCTAAAATAACGTAGGTCTGGCAGCTCTAGGATCGTGGGCTATAGTGCTTAAATGGGCTGTCGACTTATTAAAGCAGGGCGAGGGCGGCGGTGAGGGGGAGGGGTAATAAAATTAGTTGTAAATGATATCGTGATTTAGTTGTAAACGATTTCCTATTAGCTGAATGTTGAAGCCGCGCAAGTGGAGAATCCCCAAAAGATTACAATGTTTGGCTGAAGTTCGTGCGGGGTGCAGAGTGCAGGCCGGGCCCCGCTTCCTCCCCCTTGTCAGATACTTTGCGGTTACGCCCGCATGATATATACGGCCAGGCTCGAGTCGGCCACCGAGGGTTCTGTGCCAACTTGAGGACTTTGTATACAAGAAAAAACAAATTAAAAATGGTGTAAAGGCGGCCTTATCGCCACAGGTGATCTCTTCTACGAAACCCTTACCATTAAAAATGATAAAATAAAATAAATAAAAACATATGGATACGGGTTGGTGTACAAAATATTATGTTAATATAATAAACTTGCTTATAGACCTACATGCTATAATATACATTAAAATTTACATGAATAGATATATCTATCTATATATATAAAAGGACTTGTCCTCACTGACTGAGGTAAGACGCACGCACAGCCGTAACCGCTCATGGTAGAAACGTGGAATTTGGACAGATGTTTACTTTCGTAACCTGGACATCCACTAAGAAGGGATTTTGAAAAATTTTAACCCTAAAGGGGTGAGATAGGGGTTGAAAGTTTGTATGGAAAAAAATTTTAATCGGCACCGATTTTTATAAAATTTTAAATTTAGATTTTTGATAGTATTTAATTGAACACGTGTTTCATCGTTTTATAGAATTTCTCCCCTAAGGGTGCAAATAAAGGGTTGAAAGTTTGTTTGGAAAAATCTTTAAATCGCCACCGATTTTTATAAAATTTGAAATTTAGACTCTTAAAAATATTTAATTGAACCACATGTTCAATTAAATATTTTATGGTTTTCTAGAGTTTACCCCCAAAATAAGCAAGCGAAGCTGCGCGCGTCCGCTAGTAATATATAAAAATAATAATAATAATATATTTGTACATGAAAGATGGCACTATCGACATCTGTCGGGGGTGTCTCGTGTCACCGACCTGGGGAGTCCCTCCGACATATTGTCTCTGGTTGTTCTCATCTTGCTAATGGTGAGTATTTGCATCAGCAGCTTGCTCTTTAATATGGCCAATATATTGTAGGTGCCTTACTACAGGTACAATCACATGCTTCTCATCATCGCTTAGCTGTTGGATCAAGAACCGGATGTGAAGGCAGTTTTACTTGAGACGGCGCGTATTGTGCGGACGTTCCTCTCTCTGGAGCCCTAGCCACCGATGGCTTGGACCCTTGTTGCGCCGTTGGAAGAGTGTTTTTTATATTTGAACTGTAACATCTTATTTCAACTGTAGATCTACAGAACACTATAGATTTAGATTACGCGGTGAATTTCATACAAAATATCTCTACGCAGTCTGAAATAAAATAGTCTTGACAGACCGACAACATAAGGAGAGTTGACTACGGGTTCCGTTTATCTCCTTTCGAGGTACAGAAAAATGGCTTGATTATTATAGTCTGATTGTGCATTAAATACATCGTAATTTTACTGTTTTGGGGATTTGATTATCGTATGTAATATCTGTCGAGGTAAACCGTAAGTAAAACTAAATTATATACGAATACTGCTCCACACAGCTGTAGTGGACACACGCCGGTTGTTCGTAGCTGTTTGTTTAACATACGAGTATATGTGTGTTACATAGACAAAGATGATATGATAGAAGGTATGCTCTCCTGCTATATCAATACATTTAAAATGGGAATCCATGCACGGAATCATAGTTTATTCCAGCACTGTATAAAATATTTATTTAGGGTAAATTATAAATAGTGTCAAAGTTGGAAATGGTCCATTTCCCCAATCAATAACCTTCACAACTTGTTGCACGCCGCGCGGGGCCCCGGGCCGGGCCGCCGCCGCCCGCCCCTTTACGCCGACGTTACGCTGTATCCCGCACAATGTAGGTTTTGCGAACTGAGTGGCGGAACTCAACGCCGCGCTTTACTTGAGTACCCACAACCAGATGTTACAATGAAGCAAAAGCGATACATACGAGTAAGGGCTCATATCTTTTGACTGCATTGTATTATAAGCTTGATTTCTGTGCTGCAAGGAATTGTAAAACGGAATATCTTATATTAATTTCAGATTACAAGAAAAACTGATCCTATAAGTGTTCCGTTTTTTTTCCTTTTGAGGTACAAAACTCTAAAGCTGAATTAATTATTTCAGTTTGGTTACGCATTAAATAAATCATAATTTAAGTGTTTTTGCAATTGATTTAATTTGAGTATTTAATAGAAAAATGTTTAGTTATATCACATCTGTCTAGGACAGACGCAGTCCGCAACAATTCCGGGTTAAAACATACATTATATATCAACTTGTGCTCTACAAGTGTACGTATCGCGGCGTCAACTTACATACATATATTACAGGATAATGTACTGGAGTATTGTTCTTCTTAATAAGATCTACAAAAAAAGTCAGCGACAGCATATTCGTATCTTTTAAGAATAACGTGTAGTGATCATTTTTCTGTCTAAAAATTGTAATTTCAATATATTTATTATTGTGAGAGATATTTTTCCATAATGGTATTAATCCTTATCCTTTAAAATACTTTATTAATTTTCTACGTTAAACGAAGATAAAATTTGCTTTTTACACTATTTCGAAATTGCGAATAGTTTTACAGAAAAACGCATTTAATTGTTGACACATCCCGCCGTTGACACATCAGCTGTATGTTACTCAAGTTTCACTTATCCCTTACTCTCAGCTTATAAATAAGTATATTAGTTACGTTGGCCATTTAATGTAGATCAACTACTACTACTAACTAGGGCTAACAGCATAAACCACAAGATCGAAAAAAATAATTAAAATGCGTTTGCACGATAATTGGAGTTGAATGTAGTATTTCAACGCGATATATTTGGTTTCATTTTCTTTCGTTTAAGTTTTCTGTTGTTTGTGTTATTTATTTAAGTGTGTTTTTTTTAAAACAATTGGAAAATCCTTATTGGAACAACGAAAATGCGGGTTGCATTAGGGTTTATTTAATTTTCACATTATCTTAAGTGCTTTGCATTATATATAAACATACATTATATGAATAATTCAGTAGTTAAAGCGGTCGAAGCCACGAGCGGATCGCTAGTAAACAATACAAATAATACTTTACAAACAATATCAAACATGAAATATTGAAAACTAAAGATCTGTTCTGGGTTCTAACATTTATTTTCAAATATCTTCCAAGTCCAGACACCGACGAGGCCAGGCTCGTACAGCTGGTAAAGGGGCGCATGTCGTATCTCATCACTATTATTTATTATAAATTATTAACTAATGTATAATAACTACATAATTTAACGCTGTATCCCGCCACGCTATGCCTCGACACCAGACGAAAGAAAATGGAAATATAAATGTAAATAAATATATAATTTTGTCGAGTGGGCCACACTCTCGGCCTCGCGAACGTCAGGGGAGGCTTACGTCCAGGAGTGGACTTTAAAAGGCTGACAGATGGATTCCTTTTTACGTTTATTTTCATAAAACGTATATTACAATAGAATAAATAACTTACTAGCAGGTCGACGCTTCATTTTATTAAAACTACTAATGAATTTAAATGAAAATTAGTAGTTTATGTATAATTTCGGTCTCGGTTGGCGCGATACTGAGTTACATTTTAGACTAATATTCATATAGATGACGTTGTTACTGAGGTGTCGATAATAATTACCCATCGAGTAAGTGCGAGTCGGACTCCCCTCTCAGGGTTCCTTAGCAACTTCAGATTTGTGTGTCAACGAGTGACAATTATAATTTGTAATAACTTTTATCCGTAATGTATAACTACATATAATTGTTGTACTACAACTTTTTACTTCTCATTAAATTTCATAATTATATTTTCCTTTATTTATATTGTAAGTTCTTACTTCGTGTCAAATTTCATAACTATAGGTGTATGGTACATCCAGGCAATCCAGGGGTCAGGGAGGACGGAGCGCCAAACGCTACGGTCTCTGCATACTTCTTTCTGCGCGCCTAAACCAGCTGAGCACGTTCTTCTTCGTTCTCACCGTGACGTCCTCGCTAGTTCCTGCCATTCGGTGTATCTCTTCATTGTGGATTCAATCAACTAAGATGGCTCCGCATATTCTACAAAGAGATCGCATCTCCACAGCATTCATTTTTTTAAATTATTTTGCTGTAATATCTACGTTTCGCTACCGTATAACACGTCGGTACCGACTAATGATGTTTCACTCAGGTCGGACTGTTCCGGTACAGGAACAAGTCATGGCAAGTTCTAAAACTATTTTATTCCGAATTGTGTTGCGTATGCCTAATAGACGTGATAGAACGATGTGTCTTTACATCAAGTCCTCTTTGCCGATCCTGGTCTACTAATGAAGTTAAAAAATAGCTAATCAATGCAGCCAAGGCACCGGTAACCCTCTACTGTACCTAATATCACTATCACCATCCAATAACAGTTTTATGATATAATGTATGACAGTAGTCACATGTATGTAAGACAAACTTGGCACCACGCTGCTCCTCAACCAGTACCAGTTCCAGTTGCCAGTACCAGTATCGGTGCTCACCAGTGTCGGAGTAACGTCCGCCCGTCGCGCTTAGCTTGGTATAATATACGAGTATATATATTTTGTGTTCTACTTCTTGTAACCAGTTCAATGTCATACTTGTTTTTGGTGAGACAGTTGTTTCTTTAAGCAATATTATATTTGTTTATATGTATAAAGCTTTTTCGTTTTTAATCGAGGTACTGACAGACGAGGTAGGTTAGTGCCGTGCCGTCACTAACAAAAATAACTTTAAAAATTGTTCAAAGAAGCGTTACAGGCCCTCCTTCGTCGTACAACCAATAAACCACATCACGAGATGCTATTCGTGTGACAATAATAAAGCGAGTACTCATTTATTACTTTAATTTGTAGTGCACTTGAAATAGCGCATTTATGATATGAATCACATTTCCACGTAGCAGTGGAGGCGGCCGTGCTGACGGGTCCCGGGGTCCTCCCCCCACGACCGCCTGCAGCATCTCGCAGGTAGGCCCCGGCCCCGGCCCCGGCCTCGACGGGAGCTTCGACTTTTTGTTATTATTTATATTATGAACTGGTTTCTTACATCCGCACCACGTGTTTAGATCATTGCCAGTGATTTAATACCGAGTTAAGCGTAAATTATGCAATATACATTTCCTATTGCAAATAGATTATAATAAAATCGATTCATATATACTTAACTAATAATTATATACATTTAATACTATTTATATGATACATAAATGACAGTGCTCAAATGTTTGCTGACATCATGTAATCGTAATTCTTGAAAAACGAGACGAGTTTTATTATTTGACGGATAAGACAGACGAGCCCCGCTCCCGGCCGGCCAGCTGTGGCCCAAGATATTGACAACATTTTGAAGTTTTAATTGATGTTTTGGCGTTTGAACAAGAGAGTAGTTTATGAGGGGACTTACCGCGAAGGCAATGTTGATGAAGATGAATAGTTTATCTGCGGCGCAGAGTCCGCGGGCGCACCCCATGGCGGCTGCGGTCGGCGTCACCGGGGCTCGAGCGCGCACATGGACGCGCACTGCACTCGCGCACGACTGCCTCGCAACGCGCCTCGTAAGGCACTGCCGCCGAGCGCGCGTTACGCCGCACGCGTCACGAGGGGCGCGGGGGGACGTGGCTCCTCCCTCAAGTACAGCTTGAACTTTAACATGTAAATACTAAATAGTAGCCGAGGACTTTCGCACGTTATCAAGGTCTTCCCAAGAAGGCGGCGAGCTCCTCTAACACGTCAGACGTCACTAACATGCAGAAACACTTGGGTAGACTTTACCGACTGGTTGGCTGTTGCTCGCGTCAGTGAACACAGAAATTCAAAAGAGCTCTAGCAGCTTATTTTATACTAGCGACCCGCTCGCGATTTCGCCCACTTGTACAGGGTGAGTCATATTGAACTTTCCGGTTTTGGAAGGACGTTGCACGAAGAAGGGAAGGAGTAGAAGGGTGGGGATGGTGTCATTAGACGCGCCATGACATGCAGTTTTAGTGTGAGCAATGGCTTGGTCGGGACAACATCGTGCGTTCGTAGTTGAAGAGTTTATTAAAAATGGCGGCTCCGTGATCACAACACAGCGTGCGTTCCGTTTACATTTTGCTATTGGTCGACGTGATCCCATTCCCACTGGACCAACAATCAGAAATTGGGTATCAAATTTTAGAGCAACATCATCAGCATTAAAAACAAGACCACAAGGCCGAATTAGGACGTCAACGTCAGCGGAAAACGTGGATAGAGTGCGGGCTTCAATTCAACAATCCCCTCGGCGTTCTGTTCGGAAACATGCCGCTTCACTAGGATTATCTTTCAGTAGTGTCCGCAGAATACTGCATAGAGACCTTAAATTTCACCCATACAAGATTCAGGTAGTGCAAGAATTAACAGTTAGAGACTTAGACACACGAACAAATTTATGCCGCGACATTCAGCAGATCCCCCGCACTGCTGTTTTGATCTTCAGTGATGAGGCACATTTTCACCTCGCCGGAACTGTCAACAAACAGAATTTTCGATACTGGGCTGAGAATAACCCACGAAACCTACACGAACGACCACTTCACAGCCCTCGAGTGACAGTGTGGTGCGCTATTGCAGAGTTTGGTGTGTGGGGTCCCTATTTTTTTGAAGAAGATGGTCAAGTCGTCACAGTTACCTCTGCTCGGTATTGCGACATGCTTGAAACTTTTCTGAAACCGAAATTGGAGGAATTAACGCAGAATCATGACAACGATAACATCTGGTTCCAACAAGATGGTGCTACAGCCCATACATCCAGGCGTTCAATGGAAATCCTGCGACAAATGTTTCCCGGTCATCTCATTTCTTTGCGAGGTGACGTTGGGTGGCCGCCGAGATCACCTGATTTAACCCCCTGCGATTTCTTTCTCTGGGGTTACCTGAAGGAAAAGGTGTACACGCATCGTCCCCGAACCATCGATGAACTGAAGGCTGCAATCACGGAAGAAATCAATGCTATTCCGCTGAATATGACTCGACGAGTAATGGACAACTTCCGGGAAAGGCTTCAGCAGTGTGTGGTCAATGGAGGTAGACATTTACAGGATATCATTTTTAAAACCAACTAAATTAAAACTGCATGTTATGTGCTTTCAAACAATAAAATAATTTTTACTGCATGTCGCTTTGTTTTTAATACACACCTTATTGAAATCGGAAAGTTCAATATGACTCACCCTGTACTACAGAATTATTAAATTACTCATATGAATTACTTTTGAGATAAACATAAATATAAGTATTAAAATAACAGGCACTTTTAAAAGCTTTTATTTAAGTCGCAATGTATGTACCTATCAAACGCACAACTGTGCTGTACTTGAGTAGTTTCGCTCGCGTTTGTTGGTTACTCAAAATATAATAATGTATGTATTTTGTTGTAGTCTGTCTACTAATGACTTTGTTTTCTCATTCAAGCCACCAGCCGGGCCCTCTCCCGCCCAGCAGGGGTGATGCTCTCCTGCTCTCCTGCTCTCCTGGTATACATGTCCCGCATGACTCCCTGAAGTGACGTCGTTCGTTCCCAAACCGCAGCGTGAGATGATGATCATGTGTGTCATAAACAGTTAAATTGCAATTGTTTCCATTTTTTGAGGTTTTCCTGTAGAAAGGGATGCCAGGAGGTAAAACTCTTGGAAAATACAGAATTGATTACTTTACTGAAAATGTTGTTCCCAAATCGAAACAATTTAAACTTTTATTATGTTATATTTTAAGTTACTTATATTTTAAACTCAAGGACATACCAAATAGGTCGAGATCCCATCGCTTAAATCTGCAGGAATCTGTTTTTTAATTAGCCTGCCTAGAAGAATCCTGCCTGAAAAACATCTCATTTGGCCATCTGCACTTTTATTGCATTTAGAAAGAATATATCTTCAAAAATAATTTTATTGCATTTGGTTTGTTTTGTATCGCGCCGCAAAATGTTTATCTATAGTAAAACGTAGCCAACTAATTGGTATTTGCCGACTTCTGGCCATAAACCGTAAATAGCGTTTATTTGTCGGCATTACTGTCGGATTTCCTTCGAATTTATTTTTGCTAAAGTAAGTTTTGATTATTATAAATTCATTATATTGTTAGCGTACTCGTGTAAATGCGGGTAGATTCAGGTGAAAAAGACAATAAAAGCAGTGGAATTGTGTCAAACGGGAACAGTTGCTTGTAGGCGGAAGCCCTGATTGGAAGGTATCTAGTGTATAGTGTTGTTCTTGTGTGATACATGTCACTTATTGTAATTACGTGGAACCTCTGTCCGAGCACGTTAAAAACATATTGTTCAGTAGTGGTTTCAATATGGAAATAATAAAACGAGCAGCGTCACGTTCTGTTTAAATGATGTGAAGCTTGGAGCAGTGCCGTGGGCTGTCACTAACACTCGCCTTTCACTGCTCCAGCCCAGTATAATCACAAATAGGTCTTAACCACATTCGTAATCACAATATTAATTGATTAGGTACATAATCAATTATCCGAATGGAGTAGTGCATCTGACCACACCAGAGCCTCAACTCTAAGTAGATAATTATAAATAAGTCTTAACTACATTTATAATTAAGATAGTCGAGGTTAGCCAGCGGTGGAGCACGAGTAGTGCTCCGAGCCGTGGTAGAGCCTCGACCGAGGCCTCTTTAGGACTTTGTGACCAGCGCGACGTCATCGGCGTAAAGCGCCAGTAGGGTGTCCTGCTGTACGGGGATGTCGTCTGTGTACAGGCTATACAGTGCCGGGGACAATATCCTGCCCTGGGGGACTCCTGCGGCGATCGAGTGGCTGCTGGATCTGGCACTGTCCACTCGAACGCGAAATGTCCTGCCATGAAGGTAGCTGGCGAGGACGAGCGCGACATGGTGCGGTGCTTTAAGCACCTTGCGCAGGAGCCCTGGGTGCCACACGCGATCGAACGCTCGTAACACGTCTAAAAAGGCTGCTACTGCACTCCTTCCTACTCAAAGTGTGGGCGGCGTGGTGAATCACTCTGGGCACCTGCAGATTGGTGGAGTGGCCCTCTGCGGAAGCCGAATTGCTTCTTTCTCGGCCGAGCGTACCTATAACGTCCGTGCAGTTGCTTTAATACGATTGTCAGCGATCGGTGTCACATCAGAGTGACAAGCAACGCCATAGTGTTGCTAGTGTTTTGTAACAATATAGACGGTATGTATTTTTATCGTGTTTATTTTAAAAACGCTAACCGCTTCCGATTTCTAACAATATAGGTATATATTTCTTTCCTATGCAAATTCTTAAAAGTTGCATAAGAAAAAAGGTTGCGGCAAGCGTTGTCAAATCCAACAAGCAGAGGACGAAAAGAGAGAGAGAGAGTTTATTGAAATGCAATTTTCCATATTTCCTTAATTATTTAAAAAAATATCCGCAATAATTGTCAACCTTCATTATATTAAGGAAACATGATGTAATTAATACCTCATAGTAGATCGATATTGGAAAACATTTATTTAATTAAATAATTTAGTCGTTTGGATATTTTTACTTGAAAAATAAGGATGATTAAAATTGTAATTTGACAGGTGAACAAGTAGTATAATATATATAATAATAAACTTTATATATATATATATATATAAACAAATACAAATTTACAAAAAGTTACATTTATCTGTAGGTACATATAATACAACTTACAATTATGTGAGACTGACGCTTGTACTAAGCTAGGCCTGTGTTACTAGTCGCCAGGTTCCCACTTGTGGTAGGAGATTAAAAAATTGATGTATACCCATAGTTCAAGGAAGATTACAGGATAGCAACTGTATTCATAGGAGAAAATAGATACATATAGAAAATACATGACAACTTGGAGGTACAATAACTATTTGCTAAAAATTACTAAAAAGTTATTGCTAGCGGTTACATACGTAGGTACGAGTATGAATATTGAGGAAGGTGTGGAGAATAAGTGTGTGCTATGTTGCGTGTGTGTGTGTGCTGACATTTATTGTACGACATAGACTAGGAGAAGAATTTAAATTTAGCTTTATTTATTATATATTATAATTCTCAGGGATTTAATATTTTTTCTGTGGAGCCATACGACATAGCTTGAAGCCATTTGAAGAGTACTTTTTTTATTTTCGATTTAGTGAGGCCGTAAAATAATAATTTAGTGTTTAATTTATTATATAGGAAATTACCGAGATAACAATAGAATTTACGAGCAAATTGGGTTCTATAGGTAGGTATAGGGCACACTGTACCTTTTCTACGTTTTGTTGCAACTAGACTCGGACTATATGTCAATTCGCTATGCTTTTTTAATATTGTATGCAAGTTAAAAATTTGTCTCACAGTTAGCACCTCCCATAAATTATAAAGATCTTTTGTTGGATATAGACTTGGGAGAAATGCACTCACTTTTAAAATGGCTCTTTGAGCTCTTTCTACTTTTATCATTTGGGACTTGTATGATCCACCCCATGAAGTAATACAATAAGCAATAACGGATTGACAAATAGCGAAATATACAGTTCTAATTATATCACGGTCAGCAATGTGGCGCAAGTTTTTGAAAATCACAATAAGTTTGCGTAATTTAGTTGAGAGGTTATTGGTATGCGTTTCAAAACTTAAATTGTTGTCAATATCTACTCCCAAATATTTTACCACCTCAGCCCGCTGGAGTGGGCTACAAGAACAGAGAGAATTTATCGGGATGTTACAGGTATGTGCTAATAGATGAAGACAACAACACAAATCATTTATATAGATTATAAATAGGGTTGGACCGATTATACTGCCTTGAGGAACTCCGTATACCATAGAAAGCGGTTTACTTACCCACTCTCCAATTTTTACCCTCTGTGAACGTTCACTTAAATAAGATTTAAAAAGCTCCAGCGCTAGCCCTCTGACTCCCAAGCATTCTAATTTGGTTAAAAGTGCCGGAATAGAGACAGTGTCAAAAGCCTTCGCTAAATCTAGGAAGACACCGATACATTTTTTCTTGTCATCTAGGCCTGTTGCTACATAATCAGTTAGGGAATGTACTGCATCTGAAGTTGATCTCTTTGATCGAAAACCGAATTGATTAGATGATAGTAGCTTTGCCGATTCCAGAAAGTTAACCAAACGTATATTTATTAGCTTTTCGAGCAGCTTCGACAGTGAGGGTAAGATAGATATGGGCCTATAGTTTTCGATGCAGTCCTTTTTTCCGCTCTTGTAAATCGGTACAATCAAGGCTGTCTTAAAAGCTGCGGGAAACACTCCTGAAGAAAAAGCAAGATTACATATATACTTTATAGGAGGAATTAGTATGTCCTTATACCTTTTAATTACTTTGTTTGGTATTTTGTCTATGCCCATTGAACAATCTGTTTTTAGGTTAAGTATGATTTTATTTAATTCTAGTTCGTCAGTAGGAAAGAGCATAAAGGATCCAGAGACAGTCTTGTTGGAAGCAGCATTTGGACCCGAGTAAGGCATAATTCTTTCTGCTAGATTTTTTCCAACGTGAGCAAAATAATAATTTACTACATTGACACTATTTTGGGGCTCTATTTCAGAAAGTAAACTTGTAGCTGGCACTTGTTTTTTAACTGGGAAGGTCGTTTTTTTTCAGAGAATCCCATAATTTCTTTTTGTTAGTACCGGCTTTTTTGATGTCATTTTTCTCATACTCTCTTTTCAGTTTCTTTACTAGTCCATTGCAAAAGTTTCTATATCTTTTATAAGTTACTTTCAGAATATCATCGTCTGGGTTTTGTTTCAGTTTCAGGTGCATTTTATCTCTGTTGCACATGCATCTAAGAATCCCTGTGGTAATCCATGGTTTTTTTGTTATTTTTCTGCTTGGTATATGAATTATTCGGGTATTTCTTAGTATAGCTTTACTTAGGACTGAAATCAAATTATCCGTAGCTTTATCTACTTTACTATAGCTATAAATTTCCGCAAAATCAACATTTTTCAGGTCTAAATCTAAGTTTTCAGTTTCAATCAGCGATTGATGTTTGGGCGACATAACAGTATGCATTTAATTTGGTCTTAATCATCACGTGATCTAAACAAGTACGTCCGTGTGTGGGAAGAGTATGTCCTGCTAATAAGCCATGCCCGGCTAAAATATCTAAATAACTAGAACTTCTCGGATCAGACGTCTTTTCTATAATATCAATATTAATGTCACCCGTAACTATTAAATTTTTAATTTTTGAATAAGGTAAATGTACGGGAGTTCGGCAGTTTAAGGCTCTCATAACTTTAAACTATTGTAAATACATTATTAAAGGTTATATGAATTTGCAAATTTTAGTGTGATCAAAGTGGGTCTTTTGGCAGTAATTTAATGTGTGAATTATGCGGTTTAACTTAACCTTAATTTTTATATTAATTTATTTGTGGACCTCTAATTTGAACCCTACTTCGTGATAAAATTTAGCTCTGTTTCTAACTTCGTGAGTTTGTGTCCCCTATTTCGGGTCACAAGTTTTTACCTCGCGAGTGAGGTTTTATAATAAAAAAAATTAACACCTTTATTGGTTTGGATTGTAAAGAATTTGTAAATAAAAAAAAATAGGTAGATCAGCTTAACGACATTAAAACTTTCATAAAAAAATACAAATCAAATTAAATCATCTTCACGCTGTATCCCGCACACAGCAGGATAGGCCTAGGTAGGTAGGTAGGAAGATAGGTAGGTAGGTAGATAGGTAGGTAGGTAGATAGGTAGGTAGGTAGATAGGTAGGAACCTAGTGTTTTAAAACACTCCGTTCCCCACTTTCTGCGGAATTCCGGAGTCACAGCATATTAAGTGGCACAACTCAACGCCGTGTTTTGCCTGAAATATAAATTTAAATAAATATTTTCTATTTTCTATACTATTCCTATTTTCATCTCCTGGAGTGGGGATCGAACCCACAACCAGTCGGTTTTACAGTCACACTTTGTACTCCTGCGCCACGAGTAGCCCAACTTTTATAATTTACAAATTATATAAGCTCAGTTTTAAAAAACTACATTTTTGAACGTTTATATATTTTTTTATAAAAATATATAAAAAACTCAAAATTCAAGTTAAATTTTTTGAAGCTAGGTATGCCAGTTTATAGAACTATATATTTTCGCAACCAGTTTGTACGGCGTTTTGTGTTTAGTAGGTATATATTATATTCCTGAAAAATTCTTGAAAAAATAAAAAGATCTTTATTTAGACTTATAACAAGATAAACACTATTAACAAAGACAAAGAAGTCAATGTGCTGATTTTACGTAGATTTATTTGTCACGAAGTTAGAGAAAATAATGAAATGTAGGGGATCTTATTTCGTGTTACTGATTTTAGTAACTTCCGCAGTTCTGTTTATTCAGTATTTTTTACATTATGTAAAGTAATCATTAACAACCACGTATATTCGATAAAATACACAAAAATAAATTATAAAGGTTGATTAAAAAATAAAATTAACATTGGCAGTACCTATACGAATTTAGCTTAAAATTACCAATCAGGTTACCTTTAAAATAGTAATATAGAAATTTAAGTGGACAAAACATATACCGAATTTCGATCACGAGAAACTTTAATAAATACAGTAACTGATTTTAAGCTTTAAATTTAAATTATCTTAGTTATAACATAAATATAAATTTATTAAAAAGTATCTAAGATTTCCCTAATTCGGTAGTAACACGAAATAGCGGACACTTGATAAATAAAATGTCTGCTATTTCGTGAATCGATTTATTGCAATTTTAAAAGAATTTTATGCTTCCATCTATTTTTTTTTTCAATAAAATGTTTAATTATAGAATACAAAAAAGCATATATTCAATGTTTTATTCGAATAACTTACCTTTGTCTTTCTACAACCTTAAGAAATTCTTACCCTAGTCTTACGGTCGCAAGCATCGCAGACACGTTACAATGCAGTTAGTAGCCAACTCTGCGTTTAAAATGTCGCTATACGCTCAATTTTATCATTAAAATATTGTTACTTAGTTTTTAGACAGTTGAAAGTATAAAGATTATATACCAATATATAGTTTCCGTAAATAATACTTAAATTGCTTATTATTTTTGCCAGAAGCAAAACTCACGAAACCACGTACTATCACGAAGTTACCGTCACTTACCTTATTTCCGTAAGAGCTTATCTATACTTTCTAAAAAACCAGTGATGTCCTTATGCCCAGGTGGCCGATAAATACATAAAATAATTATATCTTTATTTATGGTTAGTACTACAGAATTGGCGTTGGTTAGGTCAGCTTCTTCAATATCTTCATTTTGAGTGAAGTTACGAGTAGTAGAAGCGTAACTATAGCCTTCAAGAGATGCGATATGGGATGTAGACCGTAGCCAGCATTCAGTTAAAATAATGATATCCCACTGGACCCGACTTCTAGTAAGCAGAGTGGAAAAGTTAGACATATTACAATTTATACTACGAATATTTTGGGTTAGAACCTTAAGACATTTGTGAGCAGTAGGAAGTAATGTTATAGAATTTTCAATGTCGCAGAGAGAGGAGTATGCTATCGATAATTCGTCTAGGTTTCTATTGATTACTTCCAGGTCATCTTTGCAATTATCGAATTTTATTAGAGGAAGGGGGCCACATGCTAGGGGAAAAAGATGTAAAATACAGTCGACACTCCTTAATATAAAGTAGTACTTGGTTTATATAGGTGCTCTTCTTAAACAGAATAAAACCCTTGACGATAGTGTAATAAAGCAAATAAAATAAAAAAAGTGTTTTAGTTGTGTACTCGTATATATTAAAGATTATTGTATTAGTGTAATAAATTATGTTTTGTGTTTTGTGTATAATGTGATGATTATAATACTTATTATGAACTAATCTTAATTTAAACATATTTTTAATAAAGATAGTGTTTTCTAAACAAAAGAATAAGCATAATAAAATAAAAAAGCCAAAAACCACGTGTGTTTTAAAAATATACTAAAAGATCACAGCAACTTTTTCAGGTCTTCTTGCTCTTCGATACGTAATATAGGAGATCCCTCTAATTTTTGAAGTAAAACTCTGCCAAAAGACGTCCAACATTTGTAATAACTCTGCTCTCGTGCTTGCTGTCTGGCTAAAAAATATAGCCGACGAGCTTTGCTAGTTAAGTAATCCGATATAAAGATAGATTTGGGAGGGCCTTGAATGTTGAGGTTAGATGTATTAAGAGCTGGTTTTTTTTGTATTTTTTGAGATTTATTGTAGGCAGTTACATGCTTAATAAATGATGATTTTCTTGCCGCGGTTGTGAAGTCAACTATAATAAAGTCATTTTTCGATTTGGTACGGTAAATGTCTCTTATTTCGAGTTTTTCATGAAACGAGGCTTGCTTCACTACGGAACCCACCTTACTTATAATTTCAATTAAACTATCCTTACTCTCTCTTTCTAGTTTTGGGATATTTCTTATCTCAAGCGTTGTAGATCGAGATAGTCTTTCCTGAGCCTCTAATTTACCCTCAAGTTCTTTTATTCGAGTTTTGGTACTGTGATTTTCAGACTCCAAAAATGTTACTTGAGTAATTACCTCATCATATTTTTCTGACATGAAATCTAATGACTTCTGAATTTCACAATTCTGATCTTTAATGGAGTTCAGCGTTTGAGTGATACCTTCTAGTTTCTTATCCTGTTTGGTTATAAAGTCATGTATCATCGACTTTATATCTGAGTTAAAGGAGGCTGTACTGTCTATTAAGTCTTCAAAGGAGCGTTTATATCTTTTGCTAATGTTAATATTACTTTCCAGATTCTCCAACTCACTCATTGTTGATTCGTGTAGCTGTGGATTGCTTTTTGAAATGTTTGAATTCGGTGGAGTAAGTTGTAAAGCCATTTTCAATTTAGATAATTAATATTTAAAGATTTCGATAAATATTTAAGGCCGATTTAAAACTATTACAAAGCAAAAATATGCAAAGCGACAGTCCGTTATAAGATCGCTGTGACCAAAGGTCAGCTGGTGCATCAACGCAGCTGTTTGCTGCGTCTTAATCAGTGATTGGTTTAGAAGCACAGCAGCAACAAGCGTACATATGTTTGTTCCTTTCTAAATAGTTTATGTACTACTCACGCCTTGTATAGACAATCTTCTGCTTGATATGGGCGCCTGGTAGTCTGGTCGGCTCATTTATTAAAGTTATTTATAAATATATTTGTATTTAACAAAACACACGTCCGATCTCCGTGAATATCCACAAGCGAGAGGATACATTGATTTTAAGATTGACCTTCTATTATATAATATTTTACTTTAAAACATAAGGCAGACCGGGCATTTCATCTTCCATTTTCATAGTCAAACGGTACCGGAATAAAATATTTCAAATGATGGCAATCCCTGCTTGCGGCAGTTATTTTCCAGGGAACCACGTATTATAGTGTTCAGAAAAAAAAAACTTTAATTTATCACTATATTAAATGAAGATATGAAAATGAATTAGGTATATAATTAATAAAAAAAACACATGAGTGCAAATTATTAACATTAAGTAACCTGTTTTAACCAGGCAACCCTGGACTTGCGGCAGACTGAGAGCTGGCCACCATTGATTTTTCATTTCCTTATGCGATCTTCTTTCAAATGATGTGCGATTCACATAAAAAACATACGAGTGCAATTTTTTCCAAAAATGCACTACGAAAAAATTTAATTAAATCTAAATCTTAGGCTAAAAAGACAGTTCGAAACTAGTGTCTGATCCTTACCCAGGTTGATCATTGTACACAATGCACAGGCGACGGCGCTCCGTGCGCCACCTGCCTGCCTGCAAGGTACTACTCGATGCGATGTGATTGTAATTGCAGTCGTAAGTAACCATTTATATTAAGGGTACGAGGTACCTTTCTTCGCTTATAGAAAACACTTATAGGGTGTCAATTTCTGCTTTTAAGCCGACTTTAAATATGCGAAGTGAGCGAAGAAATTAAAATATAAATCTAAATAAATACCTGTTTCCTTTCCTCGAGTGGGGATCGAACCCACAACCAGTCGATTTTTGCAGCACACTTTGTGCATCTGCGCCGCGACTGGCCTCATTATGGTATGGTATGGTTTGATACTATTTAACTAAAGTAAAGGTGGTTTCCTCTGCCTACCTGCGGGATACAGCGTGAAGTTGTCCTTAATTACGAGTGTTGCAGTGACGTCGCGGTGCGGTACCAGGTACACATTGTGCATGTGGTGGTGGTGACCGCGGCCGGGGCGTCTATTTCACGTCAAAATTGTGGGTTCAATTCTAGCTTCCCCAATATATTAGTCGGCCGCACTGCACTGACAGTTGAGAAAACACAATCGTATGAACTATGAATAGTTTTTTCTTCAGTATTAATTATATATAATTTGCGGGAATTTTTGTGTTAGTGTTAAGGCACTCCCGAGTGCCTTCCTTAAGAGGGTTAGCCATAGCTGATGTAGGGCTCAATAAAAGGCATATATTACTTATTTAATACATTTATAAGTGTCTAAAACATCAGATGAGATATTGCTGCGTAGAGCAACCCTCGACCCTTCACAACATCCAATTATAAAAAAACATGTCTGTGCCTATGACGTCATCATGAAGACGGGGTTAACGCCAAACGTCTAAATGTAAAGTATAAAAAATATGGTTATTTAATTTTACTTTACTTACTGCTGACCAGATCTGAGTATAGGCACAGATCTGTATAGACCATAACTAACTACTACTAGACACTACACAAAAACGAGTATTTCTAAACCACTAGAGTGGAATAATCTATGAGACGAAAACAACACGTAAAACTCAATAAACATAACTTAATCATAATTATATAAGTTATTTGGGCGCAATAAACGCAATAAACGCAAGTCTTCACAATTTGTACTGAAAGGCAGGTTGCCATTAATAAAACTAAATATAAAGCAAATAGAAGAGGCGGTGCAATGTGGCAGTGAGAGGCGGAGAGAGCGGCCTCGTGACGTGTCTACATATAAAGTAGTACAATATGTGAAGGTAAGTCTCTGAAATCAGAGTGTACTTTGGTTCATATGATACCTACTATGTACAATAAATGAGAAAACCGCGTCAAAGTGGCCTAAACATTATTATCATATATCTCCTTATATTCTTCTTATATATATATAAAATCGAAAGGTCACTCACTCATCACGAAATCTCAGAAACTACAAGTGCTAGGAATCTCAAATTTTGCATAGACGTCACTAGGACGTAGCCATGGAGACAGAAATTAATAATAACATAGTTCATGCGGGTGTAACCGCGAGCGGGCCGCTAGTATATCATAAATATTCAATTATAACTTCAAGATTAAATGAAATAAAAAAATATCTTAGCAGGACTGGAACCCGCGCCTTTCGGACTGCAGTACTCTGCAGTAGTCTTGTGCAGTCTGCCGAATTTGGACCTTATCTCGGAATAAGTAACATTTAAAAATGTTGAAAATATTTATTAAAGATTTACAACAATGAGTAGTCTCTTTATCAATATGAGTTATGCCACTTCGACACCGTCGTTCTCAACAACAGTACGTCCAGAGTATCGTCTGGTCAGTCTTAAATAATATAAACATTAAAATAGGAACGGTTAACATAAATGCAAAAAATTCTAGTAAAATATAATACGGTACTTATGTTGAATGTAGAGAGTGGCGGGGGCGGGGGCGGGGGCGGTGCATACTTAACGGTCATATTTTTTCTTATAATAAAAAAAAAAGAAATTGGGTATTTTTATTTTACTTAATACGAATTTCAATGTTTTTAAGGAATATAAAAATGTATTTTTCCTGAAAAACGGAACGGCCGACAGACAAGGCCGACGAACCAAAACTTGCATCAAACAATGAATTGGAATCTTTATGACATTGGAGTCAAAATGCACGTAATGCTCTTTAATTTGATATAGATTAACTCTACTAAGACATGATAAGACTAGTGACTGACAACAATAGAGAATGCTGTTCTTAAAAAAAAATATTAAAAATCTTTCTGTAAGCTTTTTTTGGCATGGTCCTGAACCATCAGTACAATCCCTCATTAAAGATCAACAGTAGTCAGCCCAGATGCAGTCATAATGGCCAGATTGTCACCAGTCACCAGTCTTCGTAGACACCATATCATTGGCACTCCAAATTGAACCTTCTCTTTACGACAGCGGAGACTCCAATATCGTCTATCTCGAAAACGTTCAATCTACGGATCAGGCAAACTAGGGTAAAAATTATTTTATTGAACGCGTGAGTTTGTCTTTACTTATACTGTATATTAAAGTTTCGGTTTCAGCTGAAAACCTTGTTTTGGTCAGATATAAAATTTATATATTAATTGTATTGATTGAAATATTTTTTTTTACTTAAAATTAATATTTGTAATAAGAAACAAGAAAAGAATCGGTTCATGTTTCTTTATGGCACAACAAGTATTTTTTTTTTATAAATAAATAATTTTCTAGCAGTTTTAGGCTTATAAAGTACTGGTAGTGATTTGAGGGTTTTATAGTGGTATCATTAATTATATATTTTTTTTCATTCAGGGTACTATTAGTTCGTAATAGCAGATTTTAGCCGAAATGTAGGTGCTCTGTTACTTTTAATAAGTGTTTGCAAAATGAATAAGCAACGACCGTCGCGTTAACAGTCTTACGCCTTGTAGCCGGGGCGCGGCCGCGCGCGCATGCACAGCGCCAGCGCCAGCAGCAGC
>HE671008.1:80449-93021 GCA_000313835.2 Heliconius melpomene melpomene
TGCGCGGCGCCCCACCACGCCGCCGCCGCCTCCGCCACGGCGCTCAGCGCCAGCAGCGCAAACGCCGCCGCCAGCAGCGACGCCGAGCCGCGCGCCGCCCCTACCAACACGTAATATATAATAAAAGAAAGGAGCAAGCCGAGGCGTGTTATCTTTATTTACAATAAAATCATAACGTATCGACGCCCGTACACGGGCAAGCCTCACTTAACATTCAGTTTGTTTTATTTAAATAAAGCGGGTGACACTGCGCGGACAACGACGGACACCATGTGATCAGGTTTCAGGTGCGTGCAAGCGTGCAAGTTTACGCCAATGCTAGTATTAATACTATGTATATCACCATTTTGTGTAAAATCTATACTTATAATAAAATCGTAAGAGGGTCGGTGTCTGTACTTGGAAGATATTTAAAAAAAATGTTATTGGGAACCTTTATTAACCTAATAGAACCCAAAACAGTTTTCACTATTGGATCCTGGCAAGCTTCCGAAAACATATAGCGTTTATTTTATTACAACCAGTTCATAAATAAAAAAGTTATGTCAATTTAAAGTATTTAGTTCGACAAACTTGCTAATTGCCGTAACAGTTATTTTATACAACTGTTTTACTGAATTGACTGAATCTTTAGTTTTCAATTTCTTTATTAATATTTCTATTTCAAGCGGGCGTAGCCCCGCACGGGCCCTCTAATCATTAATATTTTTCTTAACATACAAAACAATTTGAAAAATGTATTGACATGCAACTAACAATATATTTATTACTAGCGGCCTGCGAGCGGCTTCGCCCGCTTGAACTACATGATTATTCATTTAATAAACAGAATTGACATCTCTGAAAGGGCCTCACTTTCAAATTAGCAAGTACGCATACAGTCAACTTTACTAAAATTACGTAGGTCTGCGGACCCTCGGATCCCAGTCTACTATGAAAGTAGCTAAAATAAATAAGGCGAGCCGTTCCCGTTAGTTAGAAGTCTGATTTTTCAACAAAGATCATTGTCAATTTCATTTCCAGTTTCATGATTTATTATGTTCCATGTCATTTTTACTTTATCAGTAGAGTTTTTAATTAATTTTGGTTTTCAGTATGCATAGATTTTTTCACACATACTTTTTTAAAACATTTAGATATGGCTCTAACATAATTTGGACACTCCGTTCCTCACTAGTAAATTAATATTAAAGTCACCACAATTAATATTACCAAACAATAAATATTATATATTTTTTATGTGAATAAAATTGGTCTGAGAACTGGCTATATTCAAGACAAGAAAATAATATCAATCAAAATGAGTACGCCCAAGAACATAAAGTAACGAGGTCACGTTCGCCGCGTGCTAACGTTAGAGTTGACATGTCACTAAAATAAACCTTGCTAATGCAGTATTTTAGCATAAATTAAGAAAAACATTTTAAAGCTAACTTTTGCAAAAAAATGTTTTTGGAAATATATGTCTTTATAAATAAATTTTTACAAACATAAAATACGTAATTAAATCTGAGTCTAGATGTCGCTTGTCGTGTATACCAGCTAGAGCAGCCACAGCGCCCATGGCCAGCACGGCCGCCCACGCCGCCAGCGCACACAGGCCGGCGCGCGCCGCGCCCGTCTCGGACGCGCGCCCGTCCCACAGCGCCCAGCCGGCGAACGCGCCCGCTGCCACGCCCACGAACTGCAAATAGAATGTTTGTTTACATCTCAGTCCTCTATGCAGGGTTAGCAGAGGGAGCCTGGGAAACTAGAGTTAAGACATACATTTCCCTCTTTCCGCCAAATTCTGAAAGCATTACGTATTGAGTGGCGGAATTTAACATCGCGAATATTTAAAAAACAGACATGTTTATGATTAGTCATTCTTCAGATTACAGTGTTGGTTCTATTGTAGAACAGTAAGACAGCTGTGGGTTCAGTCTCAATTGAGAACAGATTATTTTAAAATGATCTTCATTTCTCTGTTGGTTTCTGCCACTTAAAATGCATTATCTCAATAATTGGGCACAAAAGGAAGTATCTTATCTGTTTCTCTCTGAATACTCTGCTATGAGTAGTAAAGTAGTACAAAGTGAGCAGCTGTGCTCATTATATTTTTTTCAGCTTTACATTTTACCCCACACATAGCAGAGTAAGGTAGAGAGAACCTGGGAACCTAGTGTTAAAATTGCAATTAAAAATAAATTGAATCAGCTTCATATTGTACAGGTAGAGGGAACATAGTGTTAAGACACTCCCCTCTTTCCGTCGAACTCTGGAGGAATTGCGCGTTGAGTGGCGGAACTCAACGCCTTTTTGCCTCGATACCAGAACGAAGAAACGGAAATATAAATTTAAGTAAATATTTCGTTTCCTCGAGTGGGGATTGAACCCACAACCACTACAGTCACACCCTTGTGCCTCTACGCCATGACAACCTCAATTCAAAATATTCTTTATTTAATTAGGCCACTAAAAAAACTTTTGATTATTGATTGACTCTTAATACAATATAAGACGCTTCCACACTTTGCCTCTTTACCAGAGTGAGCCAACGGGCCCTTTTGCTTATTCAGAAATAATTGATTATCTGAACCTTGTCATCATTAAAAGATTAAAATAATATCACTTACAAATTTAAATATTTAAACTAATAAAAGAATTAAGTAGAAATTTTATACTATTACAAATTACAAATACAACAAAAAAATGTAAAAATAATAGTCAAGTTCATTATATAAGACACAAAAAATTAAATACATATACAAACACAATTAGTAGAACACAAAAAAGGTAGTTTTGTTTCTACAATTTTAGAACACTTAGTTAGAATTGTTAGTGATAAGATTTTTGTAGGGTGCTGTGCATTGCACTGTGGTTCATTCAACAATGACAATTTTGGAATGATGTACAATTGTGATACAAAATTAGTGATTTGCCGGCAAGAGCAGTAGCTACTGCTGTAACTAAGACACTGTTGATTAATCATCTAGCAAACTTTAAGAAATTGTCAACAAACTGCTGTTCAGACTCAAAATCAACTGGCCCTGAACAGATAGTTAGAAGACATCTGAATAAAGTTAGATTAAAATCTAATCTATCAACAAAGGCACCTAAACTCATGAAAACTCATTGTGTGGCGAGATTAGCATTCACTCATGAGCATCAAGATTGGATTAAGAGCCTGTGGAAAAGATAAGCAATATTAAATTACAAAATATCTTCTTTTAAATAAAATATATAATTTGAAATTTTACAGCCAAATTACCTTATATTGCAAAATTCCATAATTTTTATGTCTAAATAACTTGCGTCATGGCTAATTTTGGTGTAATTTCGATTATTTTTAGGCATTGTAATTATTTTGTAACTGCAAAAAATATTATAACAAAAATTCACTTAAAACACCTTTTTTTGTGTTCCCTTAATAATGCCGGTGTGGTAAGCAATTGAGTACTCCATTTTTTTGTTGGTTTGGTTGGCATTTATCGATCGAAATTTATGTAAATAAAATACGAAAATATCATAGATGGAGTATTCGAAAATATTAGGAACATACAATTAAAAATGTTTAATCAAAAGTATAATAGATGAATAATATTGAGATTTAATATACTTACCAGAAAAATAATGTTAAAAAATATCAGCAAGCATTTCATTAAAGAGTAACAACGAGACAAGCCCATTATGAGCTACGCTAACGTACTATTGAATATCAATTATTTTAGGCTCTGTTTTAATATCGTTCAATATTAAATGATTTTTCACCCCTAAGTCACTAAATTGTTTTTCTGAATATTTCAACAGATATGATATAAGTTTATATTTAGTTAGCACCAAACATCTTCGGAAATCTGAATTCTGATCAGTCTTCCGGCTTCCCTAAACAATTAATTTGACATGTTATATTTTGTAATGGGCAGAAAATAAATATCGCTAACCACAGAGTAGGCATTCTAAATCACAAAATTATAATCATTTATTATAAAACATTTAAAAATACCATTACATAAAAAAATATATATATTTATTTTTTATCATACGTCATGTGTTTTTTATATTTTTTAATTTTTATAACTTTGATTTAGGTTAACATTTTGTTTGTCCATAGACATCGCTTCCGAAGCAGACGCTGGTATTCACAGATAAGTAAGGCTCACGCCGCAGCCCGCGAACGCGAACATGGCATTGACAGCGAACATGGAGAATGGATCCCTTGAAAACATAAATAAATGGCCACCGTATTTGTTACGTTTTTCCTAATCACAATATTTTATGTTTATAAGATGGATGCCGACAGTAGGAAAAGAAGAAGGTATAATTTGTGCTAACACGTGTTCGGATGACTACTTTACAAGTAAAAATTTCGCAATCACGCTTAGGAAATCAAAATAGCGCCAATGACATAAAATTTCGCGCCAGTGCTGTATAAGTTATTAGTTGAATCGAGCCCGCGTCGGTTCTCAGTGATGTTATCAATGGAAACACATTGTTTTCAGAAATATATCCCAGCGAGAGAAACGGTGGAGCATGAATTCACAGAGGCTGGACCAGATCGTGGCGGAGCTGATGAAGCCAATCAGCGATGTCCGCCGCAACTTCGACACGGACCTCAGCGCGGTGAGTCCGCCCCGTCCCGGCTGCAGCCGTCCCGCCACTTTTACTTGTTTGACAGCACGCTCTTGTATACTATAACACTCGGTTTGTTATCGTGCTTTACTAACACAATCTTGAGGTTTAATGATTATTATGCTATTTTATTGCAATGATAAAATAGCATAATAATTATGCTTATGCTATTTTATTACAGTCTTTGGACACTAATAATATATTCTTTAACAACCGACAAAAACTGTACTATGTCAGATTTTAAATGTATTTTTGTAAATATTGGCCTGAGTAATCAAAATTCAATAATTAACTGGTACCTTCTAATCAGATATTGTATAAAAAAATGACATTATGCAAGAACATGGTAGTGCAGTGTTTTTAATATATATGTAATAACAATAAGATTTCTGTTTTTCATTTCAAAGCTATTCAAATATATTGAGATGCAAAACAAAAAATCTAATCAAAAATCAACATCCGATTAGAAAATGTTTTAAACTTGATTTTCTAATATTAGTTTTTAGGTGTAAGGTATATAGAACATTATTGTCCACTGTAAATGTTAGGCAAATTAAATAATATGTAACTCTATATACCGTTTCTTACATTGGAAAATAAATTCCATATTGAAAAAAAATTCTCTTAACACAATTAAATCTCAATTTAGTTAAAGTTTAAAGTTTTGTAATAGTATTTATTTCTTGTAAGAATATAGATGTAACATAAAAAATACACAAATTATTAAAAATTCTACACTCAACAAAGTGTTATTCTATTTACAGTCATAATATGCACCAACTATTTCCTTTTTTGTTTTCAGAGTTAAAATAATATTTTTTGTTATTTAGATTAACAATTTTTTAAGTTTAAAAGAAAATTTAAAAAAAACTTAATCTAAAGAAACTTATTTAAATGAATATTTTTTTATGTTGTAAATACAATAAGGAGTGTACAATAAAGATAAGTATTACACTTTAGTTGTTGGAGGAGTACCTGACGGAGGCGGGCTTGCATGCATTGGACGCGGAAGAAGAGGAAATAAACACCACAATACCCAACTTTACAGAGCTAGCCCTCCTATTGCAACAGTCGGCTAGCATTTACAGTAGGAAAGTGGATTTTCTCTACCAACATGTGCTCAGTGTCAGTGATTCACTACAAAATAGTACACAGTGAGTATTCATGTGTTTCTTTTAATGTTCTATTGTTACAATGTGATGTGTTCAGTACATATCAGTAGTATAAGATTAGGCAATAAAGATGAAATTAAGACCCTTTCTATAAACACTGAAATGTCTTGCAAATTAGGCAGATTAGTGGTGGGACTCAGCACAGTACCTTCTCTTGTAACCAGAGCAAGGACATACAAATAATTGATTCCTCATAATTGAAATAAACCCTCATGCTACCATCTAGCTCTTGGATACGTGGAACAAAAACTTGCAATTGAAGAAATGTGAAATTTGTATACCCTAGGTTTATAGTTGAATTGAAAATCAGGTTACAAATGCTATAAACTATTTATCAAAATTATAAAAAGAATAAGAATGTTTAACATTTTTTTTAGTCTCAAACTTATGAACACTTACTTTGATCCATTAAACTAAGATGTAATGGTAAGTGAGATCCATTGCAATAATAACATATAAGACACATTTATTTTTTCTTCATAATAAAAGTCCTTAAACAAACCCGACAAGCGTGAATCGGGC
Organism: Heliconius melpomene melpomene; assembly: GCA_000313835.2. Classification (NCBI taxonomy): domain Eukaryota; kingdom Metazoa; phylum Arthropoda; class Insecta; order Lepidoptera; family Nymphalidae; genus Heliconius; species Heliconius melpomene. The sequence continues at coordinate 86,755 of HE671008.1, forward strand.
TTGCCCACTGGGAGTTTCTTACAAAAATTGGGGGTCTCGACTTCTCGAGGTTTTTCAAGCTTAGCTTCGCCAGAGCCCTTTCATCTGATACCCCACTTGAAATAGCAGCTTTAATACCAATTTTTTCAGATTTATTCCTGAACTAGTACCTGCCGATGCCAAATTTCATAATTCTAGGTAAACCAGAAGTCATCTATTAATTTTAATTCTCTTTGTAGTGTTAGTTAAAAAGCGCGTTTTTTGTGATATAAACGGCAAATCTTTTTTTTTTAAGTAAATAGATATACGATTTTTTCAGAAATTAAAGGACATAAAAAAGAAAAAAGTCAAATATGCCATCCACATCTAAAATCGGTAAACAAGAATTTATGCCACTTTTTATATAAATTATGTTTAAAATGCTAATTTTTACTCTGGTCTAGTTGCAGATTATTTTCCGAAAAAAATAAAAGTATAATATAAAATGTAATGTAAAAAGAAAATACGGAATGGAGTGTCTTAACACAAAGTTCCCTCGGTCTACCCTGCGTGGCGGGGGATACAACGTGATCTTAAAACATAGAAACCCCTTATATATATATATATATATATATATACAGGGTGTCCCAGGAGTCAACGATAAAACGAATCCAGGTGATAGACCAAGTCGTGACAGTTATGAGAAAAATATAAAAAAAAATCTTTGTCATGTATTTTTCATATTATATTGATTTTAAAAAATATCGCAAAAACCGACACCCTGTGATGATTTTTCAAGTCCTAGGACTACAAATATTACTCTTTCTTCATTTTTTTTTCTGTAATGTAATCATGAGTAACCCTTCTGTGAATTACAGTTTAAGATTTAAACATACCTGCATCAGTTTTCAATAAAATGTGGTGTTTTTGCCAAACATTAAATTCAAAATATTTACTACACCCAACTTTAACCGACTGTATTATAAAAAAAATGTACTACACTGTTTTTGCAAGTAACTTTAAAAGTTGGCGCATTTAATGTGGATTCCGAAATGGTACGACACTTGCTGGATTACTTCTTTGTTGAAGAGAGAAAAATCGAAATACACGATAATCGGGATGACGTTCAGCTTATTGGTATCTTTTCCGATACATTCTAGCTGCAGCATTTGCGTTACATAACTATTCTCCATGAATGAAATGCATATTGGCAACGTGTCAAAGACCGAGTATATGGCCTGCGAGAGCCCGGACTCGAGCACTGTTCTTATAAGTCCTGGGCCAGCCCCTAAGTCGGATAAGCGTTACCTGGGCTAAGTGTTTAGTTTAGAGAGGTCACTGGTGTGGTCTGTGATCGCAGGATACCGTCCAAACTCTTATCCGTCTTATAGAGATCGTGATCGATGCCTCCAGACTCGTGCATGACGGATCCAAGGTACCTGAACTTTTCCAACTTAGGGGATGACCCAGGACTTATAAGGACAGTGCTCGAGTCCGGGGTCTCACAGGCGATATACTCGGTCTTTGACACATTGCCAATATGCATTTCATTCATGGAGAATGGTTATGTAACGCAAATGCTGCAGCTAGAATGTATCGGAAAAGATACCAAAAAGCTGAACGTCATCCCGATTATCGTGTATTTCGATTTTTCTCTCTTCAACAAAGAAGTAATCCAGCAAGTTTCGTACCATTTCGGAATCCACATTAAATGCGCCAACTTTTAAAGTTACTTGCAAAAACAGTGTAGTACATTTTTTTTATAGTACAGTCGGTTAAAGTTGGGTGTAGTAAATATTTTGAATTTAATGTTTGGCAAAAACACCACATTTTATTGAAAACTGATGCAGGTATTTTTAAATCTTAAACTGTAATTCACAGAAGGGTTACTCATGATTACATTACAGAAAAAAAAATGAAGAAAGAGTAATATTTGTAGTCCTGGGATTTGAAAAACCATCACAGGGTGTCGGTTTTTGCGATATTTTTTAAAATCAATATAATATGAAAAATATATGACAAAGATTTTTTTAAATATTTTTCTCATAACTGTCACGACTTGGTCTATCACGTGGATTCGTTTTATCGTTGACTCCTGGGACACCCTGTATATATATTATATGTATTTTTGGAATTTTAGTGATTTTCGCTTATTATAATGTGTTAGATTGTGGCAGTTGCGGCGCAATGGGACAGTGGCTGACTGAACGCTTCACTCGGTCCTCCGAGTGCATCATTATATTTATAACTTGGCTTCACACTGTATCCCTAGGGACCCCCCCTAGTCAGTCTGCTGCTGACTGCGCATGCATTCATTCTTCTTGCATTCTTCTCGCTAATATTTTAGCATTAACTTTACTACCCAAACTAATCCAACTGATAGCCCTACGGCTTACGCAGTCTATCTGTGTGCTTTCCAAAGACACGATGACTGCACTTCGCCAATCGCTTGGGACACCCCCCAGAAACAAACTTTAGATGTTGAGTTAAAACAAAGCAATTAGTGAAAGTTTAAAGTAAATCGGTTCAGTACTTTCGGAGATTAGCGTGATCATACATACAGACAGACAGACAAGAAATTAAAAAATATATATTTTTGCTTTCTATTATTTTCTTTTTAAGTGTCCCTCTATCCATTTCAGTCAAAAATAATAAATGTACAGACAAAATATTTTTACTGTTTTATTATATACTAGTGGACCCCCACTTTGCCCGCTTAAACTACATGATTATTCATTTAATAAACAGAATTGACTAACAGGTAAATGTGTTGATGTTAATGAATAATTAAATTTACTCGTTCAGAAACATTTTTTTAAATACTTATCTTTTAAAATTTGATTTAGCTAAGGATTTATAATACTCTTTGTAAAATAACTGTAATGATTGCATGTTACAAAAAATACCCGAATCGAATCGAATAATCCAATATCGAAATCGAATCCAAATTAATTAATCGAATATTGAATCGAAAATAATTAATTGAGAACCTCTTACTGGGTTTGAAAGTCGGTTCAAAATACAATTTCATTACAAACAAATACAGATTTATTATAAGTATAGCTATGGTTTGCTATATATTTGCAAGCAAATTCATGCCTTGAGTTCATTCAAATGATTATAACTTTTTTGTTAATAAACCGATTTTGATGAAACAAACTTTAGATGTTAAGCTGGATTAAAATAAAAAAATTGGTGAAAGTTTTACGTAAATCGGTTCAGTACTTTCAGAGATACAGACAGACAAGAAATTAAAAAAATATATTTTTGCTTTCTATTATTGTTTTTAAGTGCCCCTCTATCCATATCTGTCAAAAATACTAAATGTACAGACAAAATATTTTTACTGTTTTATTTGTATATAGAGATAGAGTACGGCGAGCGCTAAACGAGACCATACAAATATTTGAACTGGCGGGCGCCACGCGGAACTCTGTAACAAGCAATGAGATAAATAAATTAGGTATATGTAGCTCTACTGAGGCCATCTCGATTAAACTTTATTAGCATTTCATTGATAATAAAGCTGCTGTAGTGTTTCTGCTAGGGATAAAGCGTGAAGCTATGTGTGTATGCATGATCATTTTGTATTAGAAGACATCACTATATTCGCGAAAGTTAAAAAGAAAACTATAGATAATCTATATAATAAAATCGTAAGAGGGTCGGTGTCTGTACTTGGAAGATATTTAAAAAAAATGTTATTGGGAACCTTTATTAACCTAATAGAACCCAAAATAATGATTTTTTAAAATTTTGTCTGTTTCTCTGTGCGTTTGTTATCGCTAATCTCAGAATCGACTTAACTGATTTAGATGCGGTTTTCACTATTGGATCCTGGCAAGCTTCCGAAAACATATAGCGTTTATTTTATTACAATAGGTTCATAGAAGACTGAATTGACTGAATCTTTAGTATTAAATTTTTTTATTAATATTTCTATTTGAAGCGGATGTATCCCCGCACGGGCCCAGTAGGCAGTAGTATTATATATTTATCTTTAATTTTGAAAGGGTATGCATGCATGCAATGCATCTGCATGTGCATTCAGCGTTCTGTAGGGTTTGATTACTCTGTTAGGGACCTTGGAGTAATATTTGATAGTAAATTGCGATTTGAAGAGCACGTTAACACTGTTGTGAAAGCTTCCCTCAAGTTACTCGGCTTCATTTTTAGACAATCAAGGGATTTTAAAAATCCAGCAACAGTTCTACGCCTTTACAATAGTTTAATTCGTAGTACGCTTGAATACTGCTGCCAGGTGTGGTCTCCTGCTTACAGGAAGTAGTAGGATAGGCTCGAAAGCGTTCAAACAAGATTTATTAAATATTTAGTTTATAGGTTTAAGACTCTAAGTCATAGTGAACGATATGAACACATAATTGGCAGCTTTAAATTGCAATTGCTTTCAAACCGTGGAGATCTCGTAGACATGAAGTTTCTAGATAATTTATTCAAAGGAAAGATCGATGATAGTGAACTGTTGAGTAGATTTAATATTAAGATACCTCAGAGAAACCCTCGCAACCCATGTCTGTTTTTCAAGACGGAAAGAACTAGAACGAACCTTGGACAAAATAGTCCCATTAATCGCATCTCTCGTTCATTTAATGAGTACTTGAAAGAAGATGTAACCTTAGACATTGGTTGTGACGGGCTCTCAGTTTTCTTAAGAAAATGCAACCATATACTCAATAAAGTTAATTAATAGAATTAATTGTAAATGATTTTAACTATTATGTAATATTAAGTAATTTTATATTTTTGTTATTTAATTACTATTTTTTTTCTATAGTGTAAATTAATCATTGTTATTATTGATGATGAACGATGTGTTCTCCTATAATCAGTTGTACATAATAGTATAAGTATATCCTAAGAATGTATGTAATGTAAACCAATATGTACGACAGTTGGAGATCCGTATAAATAAATAAAAAAAATAAAAAAATTACACCGCTGACGCTGACACGGCTTCACGTGTTAATTGTATGTGACATTAAAAAAGTTGCAAAAATGTAAGTATGCGTTCTAAATAATGGTGTTTTAAAACAGAGAGGCGGAAGTGGAGAGCCCCAACACTCCGAGCCGCTCGCGCAGGCGCAAGCCCTCTGCGCTCACCGCGGAGTTCAGCGCCGTCACGCTGGCGCCGTGCGCGAGCGCACGCCGCGACGCCGCGCCGTCGCGCCCTCCGCCCACTCTGCCGCGCATGTACGTGGAGCTGGAGCCGCGCGTGCTGCGCCGCGACGACTTTCCGCTGCTAGACTACGGCGGCGAGCCCGTGGGGCTGCTGGCCGACTACCACGTTGCGCGCCGTCTGTGCCGCGGCCTGCTGCTGCATGAGCTGGCCGCGGGAAACCACGACGCGGATGCCGCGCGCGCCGCTCCGCTGTACGAGCTGAAGAGGGCCATAGCTGCGGCGGCGCCGCCCTGGCCGCCCGCCACGCCACTCTCGCCGCCCGCCACGCCGCCCTCGCCGCCCGCCACGCCGCCCTCGCCGCCCGCCACGCCCGCCACGCTGGAGCACTGCGTGCTGGCCAGGCGGAAAAGAAAACAGCACAGTGATTTGAATTTGGAAGACATTCAAAACAGCCCTATCAACCTTCATATTAGCAAAAGTTAGTTTTTTTTTTTTAATTTTATTCAATTCTAAGATATAGTAGAATAAAAAAGGAGCAGCTTTTTTTTTTCTGTATAGCAGAGTAATTAAGAGGAATTATACTTAAGATACTCCTGGTCCCACTTTCCACTCCAGAAAGCATTTCTAATACCCTGGGATCCGGCCGTTGAATCCTGCATAAACGAGTTTTCTTAATTAAACCTATATTAATGAATAATACATGATTAGTAGAACAGATTACACCTGGGTTGCCTGGAAGAATCCTGCCGCAATCACCTTTAATTTCATTTTTTCGTAACTCGTTTTTGGAGATAATTGCACCAATACGTTTTTTATATGAATCGCACATCATTTGAAAGATAATCGCATAAGGAATTGGAAAATTAAGGGTTGCCAGCTCTCAGTCTGCCGCAAGTCTAGGGTTGCCTGGTTTAAAGATGTCACTAAATGTTAATAATTTGCACTCATGTGTTTTTTTAATGAATTATATATCAAATTAAAGCTTATTTTTTTCTGAACACTATAAAACAGGGTTGCCTGGAAAATTCCTGCCGCAAACTGGGGTTGCCAGCGTTTGAAATATTTTATTCCGGTTCCGTTTGACTATGAGAATAGACGATGAAATGCGCGGTCTGCCCCATGTTTTAAAGTAAAATATTATATAATAGAAGGTCAATCTTAAAATCAAA
>HE671009.1:2774-21979 GCA_000313835.2 Heliconius melpomene melpomene
GAACGAACGAACGAACGAACGAACGAACGAACGAACGAACGAACGAACGAACAAACAAACAAACAAACAAACAAACAAACAAACAAACAAACAAACAAACAAACAAACAAACAAACAAACTCTTCCGCTTTATTATATTAGTATAGATAGATTACGTTTTATGTTTTTAATGTCACCCGCTATAACGGCAGTGTAAATTAACTCCTTAATCGACATTGTAAATTTTCTACCAATGTCTAAATATTTACCGGTAAGTAACAACACACGAGGAACCAAAAGACACGCGCTAGTAGTATTTTGTGTGTATGAATTGTGGTATATGGAATCTCCTAAATATTACAATCGCGGAGAGATTACGTGCCACGCCGCTGTTATTGTAGGAGACAAATCGCTGCTACAGATGTCGTTGCTCTGTTTTTACACTTCCGTTGAATGTTTGTGTTTAGATACTTATGACTTTTTTATTTATATGAATTTTTGTAAAGAAAATTAAATGACTATTTTGGGGTTCGATTACCATTCGGAGGGATGATTTTTTTTGTCCTCGTCATGATAAGAAAATAAATAAAAATGTAGAAAACATGACACGCGTCCATGTTCAGTGGCGTTAATCAGTGCCGTGCTTTGTCCACCAGTAAGGAGAAATATTCACCGCACGGAATTAAACCTATGACCGTCGCATTTATGTCAAAAATCGATCGGTAGCGCCATGTCAGCCTAAATATGTTCGTCTTAGGGGAAAGCGAGATGTGAATACAATGACAGTAGCTAGAAGACCACAATAACGAAAAAACTTCCCCCAGACGTACCTACATATATGTGTGTATGTATGTATGTATGTATGTATGAAACTCGCTAACTTGCCGATGCGACGTCAGCTGCACTTTACGTTCACGTAGCTATCATTTCTCTCTTATGAATATTGGATCGAACCAAATATACTTAACGTATAAATATAACTTACTTGGCCAGTCGGGGCACCGAGGCAAACGACACATGTACTGGGTTGGATTCCCACTCGAGGAAATTAAATATTTTCTTTTCCTCGCTATGGCAACGTGGCGTTGAGCACCGCCAATAAAGAAGCAATAAAGAAGCCACTCGCAATAAATCATCGGCAGTGTTGACTTCGTAACGCAACGTTAACTTTTAGTGTTTTGTACATTTTGACATCTGTTTCGAGATGTTATAAATATTATTTTGTAGATATTTATTGTTATCTTTCAAGCATCTTCGAGAATTTTCAGTAGTCGTGATATACTAGGACAGAGTGGGATTTTAAACGTAAAGGTTATGGGTTCGGTTCCACTCGAAGGGATAGTTATATTTACCTTGGTTCTTAATTTTCTGTTACATTCGATCTTTTTTACTTCGTAACGGAATTATACAATTAATTATTATACGAGAATAATATATTACTCATTTGGAGTAATAACGAATCAATTGCAGTATTGTTTAGAATATTTTTTTCATAATTAAGGTTACTTATATACTAAACGTAAGAAATAATAATAAGAAAACAATTACGCAAACAAAAGACAAACTAAAACAACATTTAATATTCGGAGAAGTTGTATGAAGAAAAACCCATCAAAGTGCCATCAGGGAAAGCGACACGTGTTTGTGGGGAAGAAACTTTAATAGGCTGGCGTGAAGTTTAGTTCGTTCTTTGTGCTAAAAGTTTTTATTTTGTTACGGACCAATTATTTTTTTGGTTGGAAATAAACGAAATATAAATTTTAATAGATAAGTGTTTACGGAAAAATAAATAATGGAATAATTTTGAAGCCGTCGCGTATCGCAGCTACAAAGGGTCAGACTGTAAACGTAATGGCTGTGGATTCAAACCCCACTCGGGGAAATCAATTCATTTTTCTCACTCTGCTCTCACGAACCGGAGCACAGCGAGTTCTGCTACACAATATAATATAATAATAATAACTCGATATAATTATTGTGAGTCTTTTTTGCTTTTCTAGATCGAGGGAATGAAAATATTAAATATTTCATTCCCTCGAGTGGGGATCAAACCCAGAACCTGTCGAATTTACAGATGCATGCTCTTGCTCTTGCGCCAATGTAATAGTATATAAAAAAACAACTTTCACATCAGGGTAGGCGTTAAGACACTTTGCTCTCCACTTATTGCCGACTGTTGAATTTGAGGCGTTCCGTATGGAGTGGTTCCGTGTCAGAGTATGGAAATAATAATAATTAGTTCCTCAGAGTAGAGATGGAACCGACAACCATGGCATTTATAATCAAACACTAACTACTGAAACATTATCTACTCGTACTCTTGGAAATAGTCTAAGAGATGCTGAAATCTCGATACATTTAGTTCAAAGTTCACGCAATGGCTCCAGAAGAGTGGGGAACAAAAATGGACGCATTGTCTACCCTGCTACAACAAAAAAAATTCTAAAGTGTGAAATAATACTTTAGAAATGTTAAAAACGATGAACACTTGATTTTATAAATAGAAAGCTTAGAATTTTTCTATAAAATGCAAGGAATTACGTATTGTCGTAAACAATATACCACAAACCTACGGCTTAGAAGACAAAGGCGCATAAATCGTAAATTTCTACGACTGCAGCAATAGTTATGCTGTCCTCCGCAGGACCATCGTTGCAGACGTCACTGACCTTTTTTCTACTTAGTCTATGTTTATGTTAATATATTTTACTATTTGAAGTTATTTTTTGTTTCTTATTTGCATAACAAAAGTTTGAAACTTGAACCACTAGTCTCCTTTCTCTCTATTCTCTACTTTTTGTCTATGTAAAGATTTATTGTACTACATCTTTAAAAATAAATATAAATATTGAAATATTTAAGTAAAAAGGTGTAGATGTGAATCTCAGATTTAACCTAAATAAGACTTTCCTTGTATTTTATATGATTTTAGAATTAGCATAAATATGTATTTCAAAATGACAACCGGTGTCAGCTTACAATATTCCCTTTCACAAATCATCATTACGCTGCAAGTGCCTGCACTAAAGTAATTACTCTCTTATATTTATATACAAACGGTATTTTAACGCATACGAAATACATAATTATAATACAAAACCCTACTGGTTATAGGTTCAGTTTCGTTAAGGGATTTTTTTTTCTACAATTCATGCTTTACTTTTTTTTAACTTCTCTCCTCATTCCACACATAGCAGGATAGGTAGGGAGAATTTAATGTTAAGACATTCCGTTTCCATTAAGATACTGTCGTTTCCCATTTTTTGCCGAATCTCTACCAGAGGAAATTTAATGAACGACGCTTTACATCGAAGTAGGCAAAAGCCTAAAGTCAACACTTCGTTTTCCTTTTGCCGCTAGAATACGTCTTGTATTCTACATGCATTTTGATTGGCGGTGCTTAACACCGCGCTGTCGTACTAGACCGGGTAAATAAAAAAACATATTCTTCGATCGAATATAAGACCTATAGACATTGTGATTAAAGTTGGAAATTAAATAACATTTGTAATATTATTATTTTTTCATTATAATAAGGCAAAGCGCTGAATTGAGTTACGCCACTTAACACAACTTATCTACAATTATAAAGAAAGAAAAAATAGAGTTTCCTTATTATTATTTTTGAGTTGAGTTCTAAGCCATCACTTTTTGTTATAGTATGAACATTAAAAATAATAACATTATTTAAACGAAATTTAATACAAAATGTTTAAATGAAATTTATATTAATGGAGGTACCCATTCAATTATATGTTTACGTATTAAATACAATAATCGAGTTAGCCAAAGAATATCACTTTGATAATTTGACTGAATCTCTATTTAATAATATGTAGAGCAGAGAGAAGTTTCTATTCCTAGATTCCCTCTGCGTTCCTTCGCCCTTTTGTAAGAAATTTGGCACAGCTATAGTTATAGTTTAGAAGGAATACTGTTTTTGTTTAATAATGCATAAAAATATAAAATAACTATTATTACACACTACCAATTATTTATGTATGGCAATATTCACTTTTGTATAAAGTAACATAAGCGTTGCTATAGTAACGCGTTTTTTACGCGTCGATTCGTTCTCTAGTTACATTAAGAGCGTTAAGTTGAAAATTATTTTTGTACCTCTTATTGTCTGTTAGGAGTTAGGAGATAGGTAAGTCAGCGCTATATACTCGTGGCGCAGTGGGAAAGCGCTTCACTGTAAACGCATGTGTTGTAGGTTCGATCTCCACTAGGTGGGATGATTTTTAAAATTTTGCCATAAAGTGCAAGGTTAAGTTCCGCAATATCTAGAATTTCAACCGAAACGGAAAACGAACGAGCGGTTTCGAATGGCGTGTCTTGACACTAGTCTCCCTAATTTAATACATTGCGACATTGGCATCCACCTTTCATAAACCTCTTTATTTTTGTGTTTATATTAGATAAACAACAAACTCTAAATAAGCGCCTCTTGTACATGACTGTGAGGTACGTGTAAGTGTTTTACTACGAGTACTATATACTAGAATCTTGCCTGTTACTCTGAGAGACACAAAGTCAACTCAAGTGAACATCTGCAGTATTTTATTCTATGACATAGATGTTATCTTGTAACAAGTTAGCGTTAGACATTTTATAGTCTTTGCCTCTAAAATGTAATAGTGTAATAATCATTATGAGAAACGGCTCTGTTACTTTATATTCAATATGTTTTGTATTTAATTGTTGCTATATTCTTAGGATTCGTAAAAGTTATAGATTCCATTTGCACCACGACGGTTTCAAGATACTTTTATATATTTTTAGCAAAATGAATTTTATGATAATAATATATATAGATTGAATATGCTAACTACAAAAGTATACTTAAGTTTTGTTAAGGCTCACACTGTACCCCGCAACGCAAAAGTAGGGTAGGCCGAGCGAACCTGGGAATCTAGTATTAAGATACTGACCCCATTAAAACTCTTCCGCTAGTAGAATTAGAATTAGAAATAGTGGCAAGACTAAACACCGGGCTTTGCCTTGCTTAGAAATATTAAATATTAAATAGTTCATTGCCTGCAGTGAGGACAAACCTACAACCGTCGCGTCTAGTCACATGCACGTGCTCCTGCGCCGCGGCGACCTGCGCTTAAGTAATATTTGCTATTTTTATAACAGCCTTATAAACAAGTATTTTACGAGAAGAAAGATTCAATTGACTTCTTGGGAGGTCGGCTAGGTAATCATAAGGGACAGTACTGCTATATGTTCTTTATTTTTATAACTTACGTATAATTTTGCATAGACCATGGTCTGATAATGTTGTGTGGCATTTGATTACATAGTATGAACAAGTCGCTTACCGCCGGTGTTGTCTATGTAACATGTTTATTATGGTTTTAACTAAAAGATAGTGATAGAAGAACAGAAGGAACATGTTTGTATATTTATAAAATAAAAACATTTAATAAATACAAATAAGTATTATGTTAGCGTATAGTGGCGAAGACGAAATTGACTTTAAAAATATTTTTACACTTTCTTTACGTTATGTAGGGTAGGGCATAGTGAATTGGGGGCTATTATATTGCTATGGCCGTGTACGGAATAAATGAAATACACTAATATATTTTTTATTACCTTCACGCTTCTTCTGAATATATCTGGGTATATAGTGAGAATGTAGGGTTCAGATATATTGCAGTTCTTCGTTTTTGACGTTTCGAGCGTGCCAGTTGAGCACAACTCACTTCACCAATATCACGTTTTTCAGAAATAAAACAAATATTTTACACGATAGAAAAGTCAACGGCACACTGACCGTTACGAGAAATAAGAATAGTTTAAGTATTCTCTCAAATGAGAAAGGAATCTTTATTTTTTTAGATTCACGCTGTGTCCCATATATAGCGAAACCCTCTATTTAAAAGGGAACCTAGCAGACTAGTGTTAAGTCACTCCATTCTCCTTGTCACAAATACTCTATGTATATAAGTAGACACTGTAATGTAGCCCGGGCCTTAATGAGTTGACAGTTTCACTGTATTTGTTTGGGATAATTGAGTGACGTTACGCTATCGTGTTTATTTTGAGGGTCCCCGTCGCTTCGTCACGAAGCGATATGTAATGGTATAAGCTAATAATGGATAGATGAAAATATTACGAAATTCGTATATTAAACGCATAACAATATTGAAAAGTTGGAAGAAGCGTATAAGAAGCTAAGAATCTTCCTCTGCTTACCCAACTATGTGCTAAGTTTAATTTAAATGTTTTTTTTTATATAATTAAATTATATTATTCCTTTAAAGAATTAATCAACTATGTACAAAAATAAATACATCTTTTCATTTCCATTTTTTCTTTTCAAGATGAAGAAATTAATCTAGTGCTAAATTACTGAAACAAAATAAAGAAATGACATACCAATTACAATTTAAGCTGACAACTACCCCATGTATATTTAGACAGACGACTCTCAGACATCAACACCGAGCACGTATCGAACCCATATCTATCGCGTTGACACTCAAACACTGTCCCAATGTACATACATGTCTTGACATATATTATTAATATCCATATGTATTTATGTATCATGTTCTGGTCACCTCTCTTATCATACTCGTAGTATCGTTCAAGTTCATTTGCATTTTTAATTGAATAAAGCTATAAGTTGCGTGGACGCGATTAATGCTATTAAGAATTTAAACTCGATTGTAGTTTTGCCTATTTTTTCGTATACTTTACGAAAATACTACATTACTTTAAATAAGTCAGTCTGAAAGAGTAGGAAATAGAAAGATTTTATACAGAATTAAATAGTTTCTCATCTCATCGTTTTCCTCATAAATTGTTTCCTCAAAGCATATATTTTATGCTAACACATTAATTGTGTATTCGATCACTGTACTGGAGGCATGGGGCTCTAGATTTCGAAATTTAATACGCAATGTTATTAGTAACATGAATGGATGTTGAAGTGTATTAACACTAGATTCTCTTTGTCTAGCCAGCTGGCATACAAAGTCAACATGTGAAAAAAAAAACATATTATACAATTTCTCAATGACACCTAAAGGCAACATATATGATCTATAACCGTACAAACACGTAGACGTACGTAGACTATTTAAATGTTAGAATTTTTCATTTAAAAGTTTGCATATAATTTTTTTATAATTTATCTCATCCCACACCGACTTTCTGCCTAAGAAAAGTGTAGAACGGAGTGTTAAGACACTCCGTTCTACACTTTTCTTAGGCTTACACCCTACGCGATGATATTTGAATCCGCACCTACCGTGTATAGGACATACCTATTTATGGTAAATAGGTGATTATAGAAAACTACTGAAGCATTAATTAAGTACGTACATGTTATTCGTTTTGTTAAGTCGATAGTATCTTAATGGCTACTGGATTCTCGCTTTGACTCCAATTAAGTGAATGAACTTGTATGTATTTTGTACATATATATTGAAATTCCGTATACATTATAATATTTAAGTCAGAGAGCAAACGCGACGGTTTCGGATTCAATTTCCATTTATAGAATTAGTTATATTTAATTTCCCCCTCTGGTAACAAAATAAAGCGCGTTGAGTTCCGCTATGTTCCACAACTTCCATAATCTCGAAATAAGGGGCGAAGCGGAGAATAATCTCTTAGTACCAGGTTTTCTCTGCCTATCCTATCCTAATACTGATGTACCTATGCAGGAAGCGTGAAGCGAAAAAAAATCACAAAAACAAAATTACAATATGTTTTATAAAAAAAAAACATTTATATATCAGAGGCACGCATAAGAATACAGAATAAAGAAGGCACTTACACAAGAGGCGGTGATCATGTTTTAAAAGCTTTCACACTCATATTGTGTTCCGTACATCGAGTTTGACTCGGGTCTAAGAGTTTCCCTTAACTTACCGTCGAGTGGAATAACTTTTCCGCTACATTACGTTAAACGGCACTATTTGACGTGAGCATCTCAACTGTAGTGAAACCGGAAAAATCCAGTTTCATCCGGTCCAGACCACTTCTCATTGGTTGTATTTAAACTTCAAATTCTATTGAGAGAAACATAAAGAATCTTTTTTTATCGAAAACTGAAATAAGTCACTAATTCTATTGGAGTAAAAGTTATGTATTTAAAATAAAAAATTAAATAAGTTTACATCAAGAAATACTTCATTCAATCTTTATAGTTCAAAAGTTCATTTTATCTTCATGCATTCTTTCTTTCATGCTTCATGCATTCAGTGTTTATAGTATAATAGGAATGTCAGAGGGAACCCAGTGTTGAAATTTAAATTTAAATTCGTATTTGAATTTGATTTCCCGAATCGAACCCACAACCATCGCGTTTACAGTCAGACGCTGTCCCACTGCGCTACCTATGCGCTACCGCCTTAAGCTTATTTTAAGTTCTATTGTAAACAAACATATATTTACAAACACGTACATGTCGTATGTATAATAAGAAGAAAACAGCACCGTAAGTTACTTTAGTACTGTAAGAGGAAATTGCACGAGTCCTATCAACAGTGAACTTGATTAAATGGCGGTCGAATCGTTAGGACTCCACCAAAATTTGTTTCTACCCTCAATCAGTTTGTGAAGCTTGTGATACACCTAAACAAATAGCTATAGCAAAAAAACAATAACTTGAAGATAACAATTTGTTTTCTATCGAATACAAGGGTTATAAATTCAAATTTTATTGATGACTATTTTCAGCTTTTCACTCAATTTTGAGATATTGCTCTTAGGTGGCAGAACTCAACGCCGTGGTTTGTCAAGTCAATATAATTCATTCTCCCGAGTGAAGATCGATAAACAAATAAACTAAACTTTTAAAAATAAATAATGTTTAAATTTCAAACGTCTATTTAGCATTTGAGGGCAACGTAATTCACGAGCGTTAAATTTTATTGCCCAAGATAATCTTTACTTAACCATTTATCAGATTCGAATTTTATAGCTTCCATAAAAGGGAACTCAGTCTTAATAATATAAAGGGGCTCAGAATAAAAGTATAATTTAGTACAAAGGTTTATTCGTTCGTCCACTGCTACGTCTCAGACTAGACTGTCATACAAATTAAAAACACTTTACAAGAAGCCTTAGACAATTATGTTTTTAAGCGGGTAGATAACAATATGACTCACTGACAAATATTGACAAGTCTCGACAAGTATACAAAATAATGTCTATACAATTATATGTAACTTATATAAACTCTAACAATCATTATTGTCAAATTTAGTTCTTTTATAGTATTTTGTTTTTTTAGCGTTAGCCATATACCACGGCAGGCAGAGAGACGCTCCGTCCCCCGCGCACCGCACTATTTTCAAGTGGTGGACTTCAGCACCGCGCTTTATCTGGGACCAAAGTGTAGAGATAAAAGTAATTCATTCTGCTGAGTGGAATTAGGCCCATGAAATAAAGAAAATTAACACATATTACCTAATACTAATTCAGCATAAAGAAAATATTTAAATTTAAATATTTTCGAACTTAAAGTTTACTGGGAAATGGAAATGGGAATTCACGACTAAAATATACCACCTTTTCAAATATGTTTATTTTAATTTCCTGCTGTATCTCGCACATAGCAAGGCAGGTAGCCCTCTACCCAACCTAGTGTTAAGATATTCTTTGGGCCAAATTACCAGACATTGCGTGCCACGTTTCATCTCCTTACCAAAACGACGAAATAAAGATAATTAGTTCCCTCAAGTGGGAATCGAGTCCACTACAGTTGCGTGTACATATTGATGTTGATATGCATGATATTCGTATAAATTGAAATCAAAATATGTAAATAAACGATTATACCGAACGATGAACGAGGACTGTTCATTGTAAATTACAATCTGTTCCAATAAATTGTAATTTATTGAAATTTAGCTAAAACCATTTACATACAAATGATTTAGTTTAATATATGTATCAGTGAAAACTTAATAAATAATTTGAATTAAAATTCTAATGGTTCATAATATGGAGAACGAAGCGTCTGTACTAGGTTTCCTCTGCCTCCCATGCTTCTAAAAAAATGTCTTAATATACCTTTTTTTTACACCAACGCGGCATAATTGAATATAATCTGAAAATAGATAGTCCATTTATCGAGGAAGGTCACCTTAAGCATTTAGATATCAAAGACATTTAGAATGAGCGTGTGTATGTATATTTGACCACGCAGGTGAAGCCATGAGTAAAAGCTACAAAATAAAATAACCAACCAATTAATTGTCCTACCCCATAACATATGTGTGATATGTATGTATATATCATATGAAATTCCCCAAACAATCATTGCATTATAAAATTGAACGAATATATCTATATTTAGTATTGAGGGCGATTGTCACCATAAATAAACTTGTACACAGATTTGGAAGTCCCCATTGATTTATAAATTTAAGCTCTTCAAATTATATAGGAAATGTAGAATAAAGTAATCAGAGTTTTTAAATGTTGAATATAAATTTATTTTTTTAGGCAGGGCAGGGAACTTGGGACCTAGTGTCAAGACACTCCGTTCCTATCAGCCTGTTGAGTGGCCAAACTCAACGCCGTACTTTGCCTGGTTTCTAGAGCTAATGAAAATAATAAATATTTTATTTTCTCGAATGGGAATAGAACCCATAACATAAATATTTTACTTCATACTCCATATGTCAACATAATTATGTTTATAATTAATAAAAAATAATCGTCTGTTACTGAGTGATAGACATATAGACAACGTACAGATGAAACTTATAAAGTAAAAATTTGATATATATATACGTAGGTGAGTAGGAAGAATATACGAAAAGTACTAAGAAAATATTTCTCAAAATTCGTATTTTTTAAGTTTTACAATTAAAATTACAAGTGGCGATCAGATATTTATAAAAAATAAAATGTTCATTACTCGTAGTATTATGAAAATAAATTAGCAAATACCCAATTCTACTTCACACGTTATAAACGTTGGTTGTTTGAAAAACGTTCGTTGCAGAAGAACCATTGGTGGATGATAGGGCTGTGCGAAATGTACACCGTCCGACCCATCTACGACGACCGACGATCCGTTGAAATGTCGTGTTGTTCTATAGGGCTATACCTTAAACACGAAATTACGACAGATCGATAAACCAATACTTACACAAATGAGAGACATATCAAATATAAATTACATAATATTCTTACGTAGGAAACATTTCACTGAACATTTATGTATAAATATTTGTTTTTAGATTTACAATTAAAATAATATCAAATGCTTCTCAGTTGTGAAAAACCTACACACATCAATATCAATATACTTACACTTTCAAATGTATATGTTATTTAACAATGTGCCACCCCTATAGAATGGGCAATGACAATACCAAAATTACCGGTCGTCGCTTAGAGTATTTATGTTCGTATATTTTGAGTGGAATGTTTGATTGCGTTCGTTATGACACTCGGTTGGCTCAATTATTACGGTTGGAACGACACAGAATGGGCATGGGGGATTTACCTATGGAAAGCTTTCATTTTTGGATTTTTTTTTGCATTTAGTAGAAGTAAATAGGAACATCCTAGTGTTAAGACACTCCGCACTTCAAAATCCGATGAGTGGCAGAACATTTCACTGCGTTTTTTAAATAAATTGGGTGGAGGAGGAGAAGGGGAATATTGGTTCTATGTCGTCATGTTATTTACGTAAAATAATCTCATGAGCCATGTATGAATATTATTAAACAATTTCTTCCAATATGCGGAATTAAACTTTAATTTTATTTAAATATTTTATAAATAGCATTCGTCTTGCTCAATGATAATAAATTATGTAGCGGGAATTCATAAAATGTCCCTAAAGAGATGTTTACAACATTAATATGTTGTAATAAATAATTTTACCGTACCTTGATAGGAGTATATATATGGCTTCAGTCAGGGCGCGTCGACTGACGACGTCTCCAGGAGGCGCGGGTTCAAATACCGCTGTGTTCCAATTTTGAAACGTGTTCTAAAAAAATAACTTTCTTTTATTTTGGTTGGATTTACATTCGATGGTATTTTTTGTCTTTTTACATATAAGTATATGCAGTTCAATATTTTGCAGTTACTTCCACCTGCTAAAAGTATTTTGGTTATTGGTTATCGACATTATATTTGTAATGTATGTATGTAACCACCAAATCTACAACAATCACTTGTTAGCTTTATGCTGTACACATAGCAGGGTACGCAAAGTTAAGACAATCCGTTTTCCATCAACAAAAGGTATAAATTATACTTCATTTTTTTTCTATGTTTATATGTAGATATAAGTAAACACAAAAATAAACAGTAACACAAAGTAGCTCTATAAGGGACATAATATCTAAGGAAAATCAAATTCGACCCCATGGGACCGTGCCCGTCTTGCCGCACCCCCACAGGGCTATGGGGCGGAAGGGACGGGTGTTAATTATGCACATCATTACATATAACCTAATTAATTCCTTGAGTAATTGCTTGGATTGGGCTTACTTTATAGATTGAAGGTTGAACTGGAATACAGTGTTTATATTTATAAGATACGATAAGGCTACATTAATTGTGTATTTTTTTGGTTTTGGTTTAGTTACCAGAGTGAAAAAATCGGTAAAGTTCTAAATGGACTCGCCTACTGTCCCACCGTTACAACAACTTATAAAAATACTATTTATAGGAAATGAACCGCAAATATAAATTTGTTACTAATTTTTTCTATGAAATATCTATTATATTCCACTTTTTTCCCTTTATTTGTATTGTAAGTTCTCATTTCGTGCCAAGTTTCATAACTGCAGGTCCACGGAGACATAGAGGGTTACAAGGGTTAATTTTTTCTGTGCTTTAAGGTACGTTAGTACTATTCTCCGACAATTCTGTAGTTAAATTCGAAAATACAACCAAATTCTTTATCTAAAAACAAAAAAATCGTTCTGTGCATCCAATTAAAATACATCTAAATGAAAATCTAAAGTCGATGCCATCTAAAATAACATATGCCAAAATCCAAAATTAAGGGTGAAATATTAGAAAATCAAACGGAATCCCGCGGGATTCGACCCGATATCTTTCATTGCGGGATTTATGGAGTGGAAGGGACGTAGTGAATTTCCTGCATCATTTGCTAGTGGCGTCGTTGTAATTGACAAATTGGGGGCGAAACAGAACATAATTTTAATTGAATGTATGTACGAGTATGTATGGACTATTGATTGGCCTTATAGTTTAGTTTTAAAGAAATAATATTTTGGTAGCGAGGATTTATAAAATATACAGATTCTTAGAAATTTCTGTGATCCAGAGATTTAGCATCTCAACATAAATAATTCGTTAACTAGTTATCGTCGGTATCGTTAACTAGTATACGTTCATTATTCCTTTCCGCGGCAATATGTTATG
Source organism: Heliconius melpomene melpomene (assembly GCA_000313835.2). NCBI lineage: Eukaryota > Metazoa > Arthropoda > Insecta > Lepidoptera > Nymphalidae > Heliconius > Heliconius melpomene. The sequence continues at coordinate 16,143 of HE671009.1, forward strand.
TTCCTCCACTTAATACATTTTTAATACAAACAACAAATGTTAATACCTACAGTATACAGTATACAGTATTTGCGTAAGAATATTCTAGTCGCAATATCATTTCAGAGCTTAAAATTAAATCCTGCAAACACACATAGTCCCCGTATTAACGATGTATCCACAGGGGAGGAGGAGGTAACGTAATATTTTCGAATTACACCACCATCCCCCCCCTCGCCCGTAATCAGAGTACTTTGGGGACCCTCCCTTGCTCGATAAACGAAATAGCTAAAAAATATATATGTAGGAGCATAGCGGTCTTGGCTGTCACTATTCATTTGTGGGCGTTGTAGCAACATACTTATATTCTACAATGTCTTATTTACTACAATGTCTTATTTACTCGTTTTACAGTAAATCTTACAAGATTAACAAAACTACAATAGATTAGGAGTCAATAAGTTAGTTGGTGAACATTTCACACCATAGCTGTCAACCATGACAACTCTTCTTACTGTAACTTCTAACTGTTATATTAGTATAGATATAAAACAAAATATGTCATACAATTTATTCAATTTCACAATATCCTAACGAGTTCAAAGTAAAGCGTCATAAATCTAGAAACAGTGTTTGCGAGTTGGCTCGTGTTTGTAGTAATTAAAGGCGAATTATAAATTTGCTTATCTGTGTTACATTTACAACGCCGTGTTTCATATTCCGGGGACGTACGCAGATTATTTTTATATAGAGAGAGCATTCAGATGCAAATCTATTCTAATATTATATTATATTATAAAGCTGAACAGTTTGTATGGTGAACAAACTAATGTCAGAAACTAGTACTAGTGTAGTAGTAGTGTTAAGACGTTTCGTTCTCTACTTTCCACCACCCCCCACCGCGTTACAGTCGCACCCTTGTGACCCCGCGCCACGACGGCCTCAAAAATAAAAAAATATTATAGATATTTTCTTTTAAGCAATTTATTGATTTTGTTAATATATTTTTCAATTGATAATCAATTTTATTTACTTTTTATTTACTCTATGCATATATTATTACAAATGAAATACAATTTAGATTACTATCTAGAATTGAATATATTAGGTGTTGCCAATTTCATGTATCTTATATATCAAAATATATAAGGTACACACCATAGCAATAATTATATTTATTGCAGATTTGATTAAATTATATTGAATTTTGAATGGAAAGCTATAATAAATAAATTATAGCTTTACGCAGTATTCCACACATAGCAGGCAGAAGCTTTGTGTATAGGGTAGCGGAAATAAAAGCCGCGCTCTGGCTCGATACCAGAGCAAGGAATTAATTAACTCCCTAAGTAGGAATAGAACCCACAATGTAACGATTCATACCCCAATTAAAATGTATAGGTAAATAATATAATAATATTAAATAAAAAAGATAATAATTTATTTATAATATATAAATATCTATATATATTTATAAAAGGACTTGTCCTCACTGACTGAGGTAAGACGCACTAAGAAGGGATTTTGAAAAATTTTAACCGTAAAGGGGTGAAATAGGGGTTGAAAGTTTGTATGGAAAAAAATTTAAATCAACACCGATATTTACAAAATTTGAAATTCAGACTCTTAAAAATATTTCATTGAACACGTGTTTCATGGTTTTCTAGAATTCACCCCCTAATAAATAAGCAAGCGAAGCTGCGCGCGTCCGCTAGTAATTTATAAAATTATTTAATTTATACTTAACGATAAATGCAATTTCATAAATAATACTTTAGTTCAGTTATTTTATTCTGGGTTCCGTTCACAAGTCGTATTAAAGTGACGTAATATACCGTAGGTAAAACACGTAAATATAAAATATATTTATTAAAATAATTTAATAATTATAAGTTATCATTGTGTATTTTAATTTAAAAGAAATAATAACATAATTAATATTATTAATATTGCAAAATATCATGTTGGATGAATAAGCTAGTGTCAACGTCAAAACCAAAGAAAAAATAGGAAAGAAAGAGGAGACAAGATGGCGGACGCGTTTTGTGATATTCAAAAATGTTTAGAGAAATTTTAATTTATAATTAATATATATTTAGTGACATTTTATATATAAAAAAAACATGTGAGTTAGTGAATATAATAGTGATATAAGTATTCGAGGCTGGTAAGATGAGGTATGTAAAATTACTTTTTTAATAATACGTGGAATGCTTGCTGCCATGTTGGTTAGATTCGTGTGTATGAATCGTAAAATTAAAGTTATAGGTTTGGTAAATTATATTTATTTATTTAATGTTTATACATATTCGTAAATGTTAAAGATATTACTGTAAAAGGAAATAATATGTATAAATATGATATAAAGATTATTATTATATCAATATACGTATTTACAATTTATAAATATCTAAAATATCATATAATATTCGTTGTCTATTCAATGTCTGACAAAGGTTATCTGTCGATATATTTAATTAAAATATATAAAAACTAGTGGGCCCGGACGCGGCTACGCCCGCTTGTACTATACGATTATTTATTAAATATATTTATGAAATTATTTTCGGTTTTCAATAGAATTTGTAAGAAAATATAAGCCTAAATAATTAAAATAAGTTAAGAAAGAATAATAAGTGGAGATTTATTATTAGAAAAAATATCTGAGTAACCGAAATGAACAAACAAAAGAAGTAAAAGTAACTAAAGGAAATTCTTAATATTAGAAAAAGTACCCAAAGTTTGCTGTGCGCGCGTACTAAACATTTTTCTATATTAAATTATTAATAATTTTTGCGAACAATATTAAATAAAATCCCAAATGATTAAAATTACGATATTTTAAGTGTATAACATCGGTATAGATAACCAAACTGAGATAAATTAATTATAAGCAGCAAATAATTAAATAAAAATTAACAGTAATTCGAAAATATATAAAAATTTACAAAACCATCAAAGTCATCTGCCCGTTCGCGTCGGTCATACTCATACTATGCCGCCCGAAGGCTAGGTCATTTCGAATTAGTGACATGTCCTTAATTATTTATTAGAATGTTACACAGTAAACTATAATTTCAGTCTAGATAAAATGCTAAAAGTGATTATTATATTTATTTTCATAAGAATGAATAAAAGAATTTAAAATCAAATTAAAGAAATCATCTAATTTTTGTTAATGTATACAAATCTATATCTATGGTATAAACCAACGCGGCGCGCGCCATGTACGCGTTAAGCAAACTCATTTTGGGTGACGTTTTCTTACAAATCGTTGCTTAGCAACGGCGGTTGTTATAAACATAGCGGAATAAATTGCATGTCAAATTAATAAATATTTTAATATACTAATATATATCGACAATATTACAAATATAAGAAAAAAAAGTATCAAAGTATGTTCATCCCGGTATCCTCATGTATCTCTATATGTGTATTTTATCACAATAGAATTAGCGGTTTGGCCCTGATTGCGTAAAAGACAGACAGACAGACAGACAGACAGACAGAGTTACTTTCGAATTTATAATATAGGTATGGATATTAGACGGTAACAAATAAATAAAATACACAGCAGAGTAGGCAGAGATCCCATTAAGACACTAGGTCCCCATAAATAGTAAATATTCTTGAAAATTGCAATACAAACTGTATAACAATACGTTTAATATAGCCTTTACGTCGACTATTTACGTTATCGTCGAGGGAGTTTTCAAGTAATTGCCTCATGTCTTATTCATGTACTATACATATACACCGGAAACAGCGTGTGATCTTTTAATTTGTTTATTCATGGAATATATGTTAGATTATTATATTATTATACTATTGAGTAAGTTTACCTAAAACGTCTATCCGTATAGTCTAATATACAGGGTGGAATTGTCAGCACCACTTTAAATGAAACCACAGTTTTAACTACTCTATAAAAGCCTAATATAATTCGGAAAAAAAATAATTCCCATAAATGAAAAAGTTATTTCTTCAAACAAAATAAATAATAAAATTATTGTTTTAAAATAAAACGCCATTTGTAAAGTATAACATAGGCACGCATACACTTACCTGTCAAATCGGAAACGTGGCACACGTATGTGTGCGTCACACGAAATACAGGTATGGATAAAAATCGTGAAATGAAAAAAAAATCCTACGTCCAACCGTTGAGGTACCTTGTTTAATTTCTTAAGTGTTGGTTTGAAATATATTACCCTATATGCAGTTTCAATTAAAGAAGCGCTGCCTCTTCCACCCTGTATAGTTATGACTATATGCATACTCTCTAACTTGAAAGAGAGGACCTTCTCCTTTACTTTTTCAATAGTTTAACGCCTCCTTTCCTTTTCAATAGTTGTTCAATGTTTTCTTATGATCGTGGTGTCATAAAGTAGTAAAATTATCGTTCGTAAATTACAGCAGCAGCACACAGCTAGTTATTGTTTAAGTTAAAAAATGGTTATAAGCAGCTATTGGTATACAATACGTCTAGACCTACTGCAGTTATCTCTCAATAACTCTGGATTCAAGTGAAGATCATTTATCAGTCTGGCTTTAGTATGGTTATGGATGCTGAATAGTAAATATTCAGTGATTTATTTTTACTGGCATTTTCCGCATTAAATACGATAAAAAGAGTTAATCTAGTGTTAGTGTTCGTTCCCTACGTTCTGCTGAACCCCCAAGTGGCAAAACCCAACACTCGCTCCATGTCTTTTTACCAGAGCGAGGAATTAAAAAAATACTAACCCGAGTTAGTCTAACTTTTTTTCGATTATCAGGTTAATGCTGTGAGCTTTATTGGCTTTAACAACCACACCGGGTGGGTAGGTAAGAGTATACTGTGGCTAAAAAATTTGCAAAGACCTACTACTTGGCTGCTTGAGAGAAGAATCTAACCTACGACCGTCGCCTTTACAGTCAAGCGCTGTGCGCTACGGCACTGCAGCGTACGGCCTCGTATAGTAAATGTGCTGGGAATTATTCTTAATTTTCTTATTTCTTGTAAACAACAGTAAAAGAAAAGTGGAATTCAGTGCTAAAGCACTTAATTTCTAACAAAATATTTCAAAAACTCCATTTCAAAAGTTAAGTAAAGCTACACACTTGTAACAGGAGTTAAAGGCCTCGCTGTTACGAGAGAAAAGTTTCACAATGATAATAAAACAAGAATTATAACGCTGAAGTTACCGCTCCGCTCTGCTCACAGTTACCTTGCATACATAAGCGCTTATTTATAAACCGCTCTCCTGTCTAAGATCGACCTTGAGATGACGATGTCACAGATATAGGTTTCGCCTCTTAATACGCAACATTTCGAAATTGGGTGGGACGCGATGACCGTCTAGTGTTTAGACACTCTGTCTCAACACTAGCTTCTGTCTTTGATAGAATAGAAAAAAAACAACCTTTTATAATAAAAAAAATGATAGCAGCAATTTATTTTATATGAGTGTTATTACAGTCATCAAAAAGAAATCTTGCCGGCAACATTTGAATATAAACGACGTTACAGTACGTGCCTGTAATATGAATGCCTAATACGAGTCTATTTAGTATTAATTGCGTTAAACTAGAGATCAAAAATGTTTATAATGAAATATTGTTTAGACGCCATCTTAATAAGCGAGGCGTGGCTTATTTGTGATGGTTACGGATTCAAATTTCTCTCGTAGGATTTTCTAATATTCTCTATTTAGTTTTTGATTTACAATCTAAAAATTTAAAAAGTAATTTGATCAGAAAACAAAATGTCTTCAGAGATCCTTTTGTTTTTTTTACTGTAAGCACTACAGTTGTGAGTTCGATTCTCAACGGAGGAATGAAAAATTTGATAGTTTTATTTGATCGCTCTATTAACG
>HE671010.1:10000-20741 GCA_000313835.2 Heliconius melpomene melpomene
ATATTTTTATAATGCAGTGTTTATCTTTAAGTGGCAGTACATTAATTGTTTTTAGTTTTTAAGTTAGATTTACTGAAATGTAACAATGTATGAGCCGTTGATAAACTTAATAAAATAAATAAATAAATAATGACATTGAATACGAATTTGAAAGTGAATGACTATTTAGATTTACCTTTTCTAGTTTTTCAAATCATACCAAGAAATATATACAAAAATAATTCATATTAATACTAAAATTTGGTTTCTGTGTTCGAAAAATAATATAAATCTATAGGATTTGAAACACAAGAGAACTTAATTAATGCAAAAGATAGATAAAAGATGGAGATAAAAATTAGATTTCACTAATTATTGGGAAAATAGCGTTAGAGACCAGTAGAGTCATCTGCATGTTTACATGAAACTCACAGTTCAGTTTGCAGATATTCAAAAGCTTACTGCCATCTGTATTAACACATAATGAATTATTAACTAGAGAAGTAAACTTAAATTTATAATGTTTAAACTTTAGTTTCCAATTGTTAAAACGACATCTAGTTAAGGGTTGAGAAACCATGAAAGCTTTCCCTTTTACAGATGCTTTCAAATACAGCTTTATACAAGTTTCGAGGTTATCATATAGATGGCGTTTGATAAAATTTTTAGAAAATCAGAAAAGAAAAGAGAAAATACTTTACTTTGTAACCAAACGTGGAATGAATAACATGATAAAACTATTTTTTATGAGTAAAGAATTTAAAATTAATTTAAATTTTGACGGCAGTGATAGAGCTTATACTAGGTCTGCTGTCGACACTAATGTTTCATTTGTCATCTAAAGCAGAGTGTACATAATATATGTAATAATTATTTAGTAAAGAAAGCATTTATTTGTTATTAATTGTAAATTATTATGTCAGCTAGCATTATTTAAAACACAATAAAAAATCATAATTTAATGAAATATTACAAATTCAGGAGAAAAAAAAGTAAACATAAGGCTCATCAATTACAGACGCCAACACAAAAAAAAAGAAGACGCGAATAATTAGCGTTTAATTAATGATTTTTCCACAATGTTTATTCTTTTAATGAGGGTTTGAAATTACCGCGGCCATTATTCCACTGGACGAATATTTTATTTCCACTGACGGATCTGTACTGTGAGGGCGAGACAAAGGAAGAGAGAGAGAAATAATAAAAAAACATTATAGCCATTCACAAAGGGCTCTTAACGTTCTTCAGACGAAGGTCGCTACGAGAGCTACGGCTGTTACGCATTAATATAATTTTTCTTTTGTACTCTGAATTTACTTGAACTGGGTGCCCAATTGTAAATTCTTTTTGTGAGTCTTTTTTCGAATTTGCCATTGATTAAGTTTATGTAATTTTCAATTCTATTGAAACGTTCCTTTGTTATATATATAATAGATTTTTGTGTTTTTCAGTGGTGTGAATGGAAAAATTCTTATCAAATTTTCACATATTTTTCATGTTTGACATAGTAGGTAATAAGAATGTAAGCTAGCTTAATCGATTCTACCTAGATATATTAGGAAACATTATATACTATTTAAATATACATACTATCTATCGATTTAATTTTGCCAATTTTGCGGATTTAATTTACACCAAACCATAATTTTTGGACATCGAACACACAACCTGTCGAATTTACACTTGCTATTTGTTTTTACACTATTCCTACACTTACATAGCAAGACTTAGCCTTACAGATATAGCACTATAGTTTTAACGTATATGTTCTACGTTCGTTCGCAATAATTTCATAAGCTAATTCTCTCTAAGTATACTTGTAACACCTGTATTCCTGCACAAATTTCAATTTCCTGCACAAATTTTTCAATTTCCTGCACAAATTTTTTTTGGAGCTGAATTTCAGGTCAACAAGAATAAATTGCCTATATCAGCTTCACTTTTTATCCCGAACTACCTTGCAGAGAGCAGGGGGAACCTGGGAAATTTATTATTAAGACACTTCGTTCCCATTAAGACACTTTCGTTTCCATCTCTCCACTGAATTCTGAAGGCATTGCGTGTTGAGTGGTGGAATGTAAAGCAGCGCTTTGCCTGTTTACAAGAGCGTGTAAATTAAAATATTCAATATTTAATTTGCATTGTAAACAAGTAAGGTTATGGACTCGATTCCTACTCGAGCAAATGAAATAATACTTATTATTTTCATTTTTTTCGCTTTGGTGTCGAGTGCCACCTCTCTATACGCAATGCCTCCAGAATTCGGCGGAAAGTGGAGAACGGAGAACAGAATGTGCGAGATACAGCGTGAATCTATAAAAAAAATACTAAGAAATACCCCAACAAATAAAAGCGTGAAAGTTATCACGTAAACTCTATAACCGTACGTGCAACACAAATTCCCGCTCAATCAAGGAGCTGGAGTGCAGGTCAACAACGTTAATTGGCATCAGACAGCCAGGTTTGAGTTGCGAGTTAGTAAACTTGCAGCGTTTGATTTCAATTTAAATGTTGATGACGTTGTTAATGGCTGTCGGTCCATGTTTTGGTTAGTCCAATTTATTTATATGTTTGGTGATGTTTAAATTTGTTTTTTTCTTTCGCGTTTATGTATAGTTTTGATTTAAAATTAGCTTCACGCGGTATCACGCACACAACTGGGTAGGCATAGGGAACCTAGAGACGAGACACTCCGTTCCTGGGTACAAAATGCAGAATAAGCTCATTTACTCTTCTCTTAATCCATATATTAAGTTGTAAAAATATTACAAATGTAGCAAGACATTATAATTATTATGAAATTTAATATCACAAATTTCAAACATAAAGGGTTTATGTAAATTCACAACGAGCTACGTCATAAAACATATTTACTATAAACATAAGAACATAAGAACGGAGGCAATAACCCTTAAATCAAGATATGAATACAAGTTCAGACTAATGAAGATTTCGCACTCGATCCTTCACAAAAGCTTATATTATCTTTCATAATACCAACTTTCTAAATAATATGTGTAGGGTTGTACACATATCTAATTTATTGTAGAAAAACGTAAGTCTTTTTTAGAATGATAAACGAAAATTACTTATTTTTCTGTAAATAATGAAGAGTGAAATTATTTAATGGGTACTATAAAAAAATGCATCTAGTGGGATTTGAACCTGTGCCTTTTGGAAGCAGTCCAAGCGCTTTGACTACTAAGCCATACGTTCTCATCAAGCTACGTCAAAATTCTTAGTATCTTTGTAGGAAGATTTTTTATAAATTTCAGGTACCCGAAGATAATTATTTAGAATATTAGTTTCTTTAAGGATAACTTTCTCGTCTGAATTTGGTAACCCTGACCACAGAAGGGATGAGCCTATCTTATCTCGATAAGTGGCTTGAAACAGTGGCTGTCCTTATGGGGTCACGTTAATCGAAACTTCTGTTACATCGAGATAGAGTATAATCAAAATTTTGTCTTTGGAACCGATCTTCATACTTTTTATCTGATGTAACGAGAAAATATTGTTAAATAAAAATATCTTTTCATGAAGAAGAGATAGGAATCTTTCATTTTCTACAATAACAAAGCTTTGACGGTACCGTCTTATAGTTTCTACCTATATTGATTTTCGTTATACCCCGCATATAGAAAGATAGGCAGAGAGAACCTAGGAACATAGTGTTAAGATATTCTGTTCCCATTAAGACATTTACGTTCCCCAGATTCTGATGAATTTTGGAGGGGACGGTAAAGTCAAAGCTGCGCTTTTCCTCGCTGCCGAAGTGACGAAATGAAAATATTAAATATTTCATTTCCTCGATTAGCAATCTAGACCTACGTCGGAATAGGCAATATACTCCTCACTCCCCCTACTTCCAGCCCTAATATTAAAACATAGAGTGACAAGGTACTACGTGCCGATGTAGTCTTCTCCTCAAACAACCATATACTATTATTTCTTTCGTTATGACATCCTCTTGGTAAAAAAATAAAAAGTTAAAAAATATAAAAAGGAATTACTAGAAAACCCGTTTTTCCTTAGTGCCCCACTATTACGTCCTCTTTCCGTTTTTATTGCTCGAAAACAGGACGTCACGTACGGACCAAGTTTTATCTGTGCTGAACGGAATTTACATTGAACAATGGAAAACTTTCTTAATTACCTTCGCGTATGAGAATCTAGCAACTATCGCGATCGGTGTAGCGTCTATGCTGTATAATAAATTATTTCCTTATTTCATTTTCTTATTCAGTATCTATTAAAGAAGTCTTAATCTATCTATATACATATACTTAATCTATCTATACTTAATCTATCTATATATATATATATGTATATAAAAGGACTTGTCCTCACTGACTGAGGTAAGACGCACGCACAGCCGTAACCGCTGTGCGTAGAAACGTGAAATTAAGACAGATGTTTCGACTTTCGTAATCTGGACATCCACTAAGAAGAGATTTTGAAAAATTTTAACCCTAAAGGGGTGATATAAGGGTTGAAAGTTTGTATGGAAAAAAAATTAAATCGGCACCGATTTTTATAAAATTTGAAATTTAGATTTTTAAAAATATTTCATTGAACACATGTTTTGTGGTGTATTAGAATTCACCCCTAAATAAGCAAGTGAAGCTGCGCGTGTCCGCTAGTTCATTATAATTTCCAAAAAAAAACGAAATATATTTATATATTTCGTATTACATTGTTAGTAATTGACAATACGTTCTTTGTTCAGAAAGCTATCAAGTGGCCTAATGAAGTACGAAATTGGTTGCCCGGACCACCGACCACGGTCCTTCCTACGCACAGCTGTTTTTGGAGATAAGCTTCTTAGGATGTGATTTGACGCTCATTCGAGAAGAAAATTCACGCTAGTACAGATTATATTTCATGAAAATATTTACAGAGCCCATTCATTGAAAAATAGATCAAACGGATCAAATGGTCTCCTGCAGTGCTGGAGACCAAACTCTCTTTATTTCGTACTCTGGCAGTTTAAATTAACATTTAAACTTTAAACGGTAATGTATCAAATAAAATTTATAAATTTACATATTTTTACATATTACATATTTTTATTTATATTTTTTACAGTTTAAATATATAAAAGCCTATTGTTACTAATTAATTGAAGCAATTACCAGCTCAGCCAAAATTACTTGCCGTAGAAAGGTGAGAAGTGGCATATAGGGAGTGTAGTGGGCACGATTGGATGCATCATATGTTTAAATGAATATAATAAAGATCAACTAAGGAAGTACTAAAATCAAGGAAGGGAAATAACGAATGGTTACTCCTTATAAAGGAAGTATAATTGTCAAGAATTTCTTTGTACATTGTTGTGGTGGGTGCAAATTAGACATACAGAGAGTTGTTGCTATGGTAAGATAAAATGCACTTAAAAGTTTCGCTGCAGACAATTTCTCGTAACACAGTGATATATCACTATTATCTTTCAACCATCCTTAGAATTTTCTTTCATTTCCTCGAGTGGGAATCGAACCCAGTCACATTTTTAGCCCCTGCGCCACGGCTGGCCTCAAATAAAATGAATCAAAAATATAATTTCCACATAATTAGTTAAATCAACGTAATCGTGTAAAATCTTTAAGCGGCAGACGGCGCATCATTTACTTTGACATAAAAGAATTTCGCGGCCGCTCTCTAGCGGAGACCAATTATAATTACGCCGACCGCCTGCATTTTCACTCTCTTAATTAGAACTTTCCTTGTGAATACTATTCTGTTGAATATGCTTTTTTTATGGTGGTTATTTTTTTTTTAAATTTATTTTTCAGTTATTTCATCTTGTTATGAATTGAATGAGTAGTTAAGAGATGATCTCTTGAAAAATGGAAGGCTTAATTATGGACGTTTCATCCGTTACGTTAAGGTAAAAATATAAATATTTTTTTTAAATTCACGCTGAATCCATATAGCAAAATAGACATAAAGAACCTAGTATAAAAACACTCCGTTCCCTTACTTACTATCCTCCTTATAGGGGCTGCTGGGGAGCAGAGCAACGGTCTTAAAAAAACAATTAAGTATCCCATAGACAATTTTAATGACTAACCTTTAAATATTTAGCAAATTCTACTCTTCAAATATCAATTTTATAAATAACAATTTTCAAAGCGTTAATATAATAATATTATCTTGATTTAACTAGTAGGTAGGCACTTTAATTTTACTTTCCTGGCGTATATATTAATATTAAATATTTTCTGATTTAAAATACACTCGAAGCTGCGACAAAAATTAAAATTTGGTATTCAATTATTCACTTTAACTTCAAGCATTGAAAATTCGATAGTGAAATGCAAATAAAAAACTTTAAAACAAAATATATGAAATCATTGTTAAAATATAGTCATTCTTTACTTTTTTAATTAATTTGTTTTTCTATAGCTTCACGTTAAAGAGGGAAGCTAGTGTTAAAACACTCCGTTCCCTGCTTTCTGCCAAATTTTGAACGAATTGCGCGTTAAGTCCTCGATCTCAACGCCGCGCTTTTGCTTTGCTACCTACCATAGCGAAGAAGTGAAAATATCAATAAATAATAATTAATTTCTCCGAGATGGAATCGAACCCACAACCGCCGTGTTACAGTAACACGCTTCTGCCTCTGCGCCGTTACGTAAATATATTTGTTTCACATTTATCTACATGGGAGACTAGCAAATGTTCAAAATAGTTAATTTTGAGTTTTTAACATTAATTTTAATTTCAATTGACTGTTTTAACTCAATTTAATCTATTACAACCATTTATTTTATAACAAAAGACAAAAAATCTTAATATTATTTCTGGAAGTTAAAAGTCCTCAATTAAAATTTCCATGTGGCTGAGCAAAAATGATGGTGGTTTTGTAGCCGCCAACGTATCGGAACCAGTTTTGTTTCTCCATTTCTCCCAGCTCTTTGTTCGAAAAGCCATCAGGCGGCTAAATCAAGTAAGAAATTGCTGATCCCGGCCCGCGAGCCTTTTACCAATGCACCAATTTACGAGAAATGAAAATGTTCTATCGTGTGGAAAAATAAATATTTTATACTTAAGTACGGTGCAAGTACACAGTATTATTTAACTGGTACTGATGTATATGTTCAGTTTTGTTTTCTCAAGTTTTCATGGATTAAGGCTTAAGAAATTAATTCAGGAAATGGTAACTTCTTGAATACTTCATATAAGTAATTAATGGAGTTTTACATGTACTTACTTAATCATTTATTTAATACATATATTACCTCAGCGTCACGTTGTATAGCGTATATAATTGAGTATATAGGAAAAACCTAGTGTTAAGACACTCCGTACTTCACTTTCCGCCGAATTTTTGAGTCATTGCACGTTGAGTGGAGGAACTTAACGCCGCCTCGATATCAGAGCGAAGAAATGAAAATATAAATGGAAATAAATATTTAATTTCCTCGAGCCAGACATCGAACGCACAACCGTCGGGTACAGTCACACTCTTGTATCACTGCGCCATTATGACCTCAATTTAATAATTACTATCCATATACACATTTACAATATTAATTCCTCATCTATTTACCACGTAGAACCTCCGAAACAACATTTTGACATAAACACGTAATTAAGACAGACAGAAGCGTTCCGGGCGTCCAATTAACAATTGTTTTCGTGACTTTAAATAATTTATAGCGTCGGTTACATTCCACGTCATGTGGAATTACCCATAGCCACGTGGGTACCTACCTCTGCACCCTTCAATAACAGTTCTGTCCTGAGAGGGTTGCTATTATTATTTTAGGGTTATATAGCAATTTTCTTGCTTGTTTCAAAGGAGCGATTTTGAATAATGGCTTTCGTAAATGGTTAACCCTTATAACGACTTTCTGATATTTTGGGACTGTTCATAATATATTGGAAATGTTAATATCTATCTATACATATAAATATAATGGAAGTGTGTCTGTTATTTCAAGCTGATTGTGTTTTTCAAGTGCATCTAGTTTTTTACGTGATACTAAAATACAAGCAAATGATTATAATTGTTTTGTCTGTTTGTCTGTCTGTTTCTCCGGAATAATCCGGGGATAGCTAAACCGATTTAAATAGGACTTTCTCTGGAAGATTTACGCGGGAAAAACCCCAGGGAAAACCCTCTACATTTATATGAAGAGGACCGCAGGATCGCTCGCGCTTACCACTCGACGCCTAAAGGGCGACCTATTGCAGGATATGGTCGCCCTAACGGCGCCCCGAGGTTCCGGAAGAAAAACGCAGTTAGAAACATTAATACTGACAATAATTAAATAATACGCTATGAATTTAACCGCAATTCATTACAATCGTTAAAAAATAAAGTCAGCTAAATACGCAGTAATCTACAAACATAACTTAACCTTAAAATCAATACTTACAAATTATTTTTATGATCCAAAAAGAAACTAACAAAGAGAAATAGCTAGATTTCTTGCAAGACCCAGTAAAATCAATTGGCCATTACGTGAGTTTAATGGAACTTCCCAGCATTTCTACTTAGCCTCATTAATTCACGATAAAACTTTTCCGGAACTTCTTTCGATTAATCGCGAATGATTTACGGAGAGTTTTTTCTTTTATTCCATTTCCTTATGAGTTACAAGTTTTCCTCGCCATAAGCTCTTGTAGCTGCGTCGTAAAGTGGACTGTAGATGTGTCAAGCGGTCTGGCGGTAAGCCAAACGAGTCTGCGGTTTTTAAGTCTACTCCAGCAACGTACTGCTTGACGGTGTTCTATAATTGCAAAAAGAAATGTGAAACATCTGTTCTTTAATGTATTGTGTATACTATTTGTAATATATATGTATTTTTTACTAAAGTATCTAAATAAGCATCTAGCTTATTTAAATACTTTAGTAATTAGATATACAGTGCCATTTTATAGGTTTTTTTCAGCTTTACGCTGAAACCCTGACCCCATGGATAGAGAGGGCCCAGTGTAGTTTTAAGATACTCCGCTCTCCAATTTTCGCCGAATTCTAGAGGTATTGTGATTTGAGTGGCGTTCACATACTTGTGCGGAAAGTGGGGAACAGAGTGTCTTAACACTAGGTTGTCTCTCTGCTTACCCTGCTCTGTGTGGATACAGCGTGGTATATATTTTATTGATTATTTGTATAACATAACTCATTACAATGTGCGCCACATAACAATTGAAGGATATTTAAGCATAATAAAATGGGAACCAATAAAATTCTTTAAAGTACCTCGAACTGGAAAATATTTTACAAAGTTAAGCGGACGTGACCGCTCTCCGTCCTGCAATATTCAGTTGAACAAAAGTTGGACGATTTTACAACTTTTTCATATTTGAGAACTTCAGAAAGCATTCATATAAAATTCATTTTTTACCATTTTTCTTTACAACTGTTTCAAAGCCTCAGTTTAAATAAAACCAACAAAGTTAAATCTGGGGCTATATAAAATTTACAATTTTTATTTTTAGTCGTGACGTA
The DNA here is from genome assembly GCA_000313835.2 of Heliconius melpomene melpomene. Taxonomy (NCBI): domain Eukaryota; kingdom Metazoa; phylum Arthropoda; class Insecta; order Lepidoptera; family Nymphalidae; genus Heliconius; species Heliconius melpomene. The sequence goes on from HE671010.1 coordinate 19,440, forward strand.
TGTGGGTTCTAATTCCGGTAACGACGCCAAACGCAGCTTCGAGTTTCTTCTCTCGAAACACAACGCCTCCAGAATTAAGTAAATGGGGAATTGAAGTGTCTTAATGGGAACGGAGTGTCTTAAGACTATGTTCCCAGGTTTCATCTGGCTTCTCTGCTAACTGCGGGATATAACGTGTTCTGTTAGCAATTCAAAAATGTGTTCTGTATTATAATATTAATAGTTACGTAAAGCATTTCAGAAATGAATTTTGCTTAAAAATTTATCATCATAATAAAAAAATGTTAAAAATGTTATATTAATCATTGAGACGTACTTGAGAAGAGATGGTTATAGGTTCCCACTGAGAAAAAGTTTACATTAAATAATATTTTTGTCACAATTTCAAAAAGTCGAAAACTTTGAGTTTAAAATTAGGTATTTTACTTTTACATCGCAAACAAAACACAGCCGGGGACTAATCTACTTTTCTAATACTCATAGCTCACAATGTCTGGCAGCTGTTATTTAGCTGTAAGCTACTTAGGTTAATATTTTACATTACTGTTTACTAATCGGGTCCAGAGGGGAGGAGGAGAGGAGGATTGAGGACTCATGAATAAAACACGAGCGGAATAAGCTCCTTATTAGGTTATCCGCCGCAAAGTTCTCACTCTGAGCCGCCTAAAGCCGCGCTTACACTATAATGTGTTGACATATGTCCAATGTTATAGTGCTTGTCCAATACGTACTTAGATGATAAGCGACATGTTAGGGCTTCGCCCGCTTGAATTACATAATTATTAATTTATTACTTCTGTTTTCTAATATTCATGCCATTTTAAAACAATATCTATAAATAAGTTATTTCAAGTAATTTTGTAGAATAACATTTTTAAATCTGATATACTTTTTTTATATATAAATAAGATAAACACTAAATATCAAGGAAAGACGGACAGACGGATAAATGGATTATATTTAAAAAAAATTCGTCATATTAAATTATTATCTTAACAATATTATTGCAGCACAGTTCATTATACGATGTCAAAGTTCCTTCGTTAATTAGATGATTTAAAATAATAATTAAAAAAAAACATCTTAAAACAGAATTAATGGCCCCGAGGAAAATTACTAAATGATACAATGACAAAGTTTTCTATGCCCGGGTTTAATTCCGGTATTTCCATGGAATAGGAAATTTATTAAGACTGATAGAATTGTTTATTCATTCATAACTTAAGCTACGAGTACTTTTCTAACTTTGTTTAGGTGTTTCAACTGCCCTACTAATTTACCGAATTTAATTTCGTTTTTGAT
>HE671011.1:0-14005 GCA_000313835.2 Heliconius melpomene melpomene
AAAGTTGTGTTTATAAACTTAAGTGTGTTTAATATAATTACAGAAAATTTTGAAAATTTAGTAATATTTAATATTTTCATTTCCTCACTCTGGTAGGGAGGTAAAGCGCGGCGTTGAGCTCCGCTATAAACAATACCTCCAAAATTGGGGGAAAGCGGGGAACGGAAATATCTTTATGGGGATTACTCTTTGTAATAATCAATCTTTAGCAAACAAATATAAACAGCAAAAAAATATAAATATGAGTAGGTATGTTTCCACAGAGCTATTAATAATAAAAATTGAGAAAATTTTATAAAGGTATAGCGCAATTCGCTCAATTTCAATATAAGAGAACCTCGATTTCAAATCCTATTATATTAAATATTTTAAACGTAAATTCCAATAGATATATGCCAACGCCACAAAATTCTTACTTAATAAGATTTAAAATATTACAAAACGATATAGCCTTTTATGTTGGGACTTAGAAGCAGCAGATGGAATTGCAATAATTGCTATTTTTCCAAGAAGGTAAACTTATTGGGCAAACAAAAAAAAAACCAATCGATTTAATTTTGTTGCAACCTATATCTGTAGTATTAAAGACACCATTAGATATCGCAAGAAGAATTGTATATTATAGTAAAATAAAAAATAATAAGCTTCACGCAGTATCCCGCACACAGCAGAGGCAGAGGGAATCTAATGTTAAAACACTTCGTTCCCCACTTTCCGCCAAATTCTGGAGGCATTGCTTGTTAAGTGACAGAACTCAACGCCGCGCTTTATCTCAACACCAGAGCTAAGAAATGGAAATATAAACGTAAAAAAATATTTCACTTCCTCAATGATTTCTCTACTGAGTAAAATATTTAAGGTTTAAGTATTTCATGTAAATTTCCACTTTCATCCAAACTTAATGTCACCCTAATATAGGGTTTCGACCTTGTTTAAAATTTGTCATGTAAATTGTTGGACTAAAATTTCTGTCAAGATAATTTGAGGCGAAATTCTATTAAATGATACCTGTGTGTGCATATTTAAATTTAGCCTGGGCTAAAGTGTATACATTTAAGCGAAATAAAATGAGATTTCTTGGAAATTCAACAATTTCAATTTTTGCTTTTCCACTCTTTTTGACTATTTAAGTATTAACACTTAACCTTTAACTATGGACGTGATTTTTTTATAACATACATATGGACGTCGGGTCTGTCAGACCAGTGTATTTATTGGTCATATTCCGGCTGTTTTTTAAAGGAAGAAGACAATTTTATGTTTTAGTTTACATGAATAGCCTCAAATCAAACAAAATCAATATAAATAAAATCGCTTTTTATTAAAGTTTACGCATCACAACGATTTAAGTAACTTAAAGTCACAATTTCAGTCTTTAGCCAGATGGGATGACTCTTAAGAAAATAATACTATAAAAAAAAGACAGATAATAAAATAAATATTTTTTTAACAAAAATATAAAGTCTAACAAATAAAAAAATAATGAAATTACATCTTATGTTATAAAATAAAAATTTTGATAACACCTCAAGATAGGGTATTATTGAACATCGATACACAATGGCTTTCAACATTGTAGGCAAACAGGACGATTGCAGTCAACATAAGTATGTGTTGTGTTTCTATATATCTTTTGGGGGCAAAGTGTACATGTTTTTCAAGATCCCAAAACTATTTTTTTAGCTTCATGTTCAATAATGATAGATCAGATCGCGAAACGCGAGTCAAAGTCATTCTCAATTCTTAGAGTAGTTTAGTATACGAAACGCGTCTTTTTATTTGATAAAGTGCTATTTTCTTTATAAAATGTCGTCGTCCAATTCTTTTGTTTGATGTTGATTATAAAGTACCGATATTTTTGTCCCTGACGTGCTAGGTCGATCATTTTTTTCCATTTTATCATAAAAACTAAAAAAATTGAATCTTTTTTAGGTAAATAATATTTATATTACTAAATATATAACAAACAATAGCCAAATAATATATGATATAAAACAATAAAAACAATTTGAATACAAATAATACAATTAAAATATTAAAGTATATTTTGTAATATTATAAAAATATATGGCGTTTTGAAATCATTCATGTATGGGAAACATGGACGTCGGGTCTGACAGACCCAGGCCCCGTTTAGAAAGTTAAATACTCACGTGTTTTGAACCCAGAGACACAACCACTGCTATCTACATTCATTTTGTCATTAATACGAAAGGTACTGAGAGACTCAGTGGCGGAGGTCACCGAGAAGTGGCCGATTTGTAGAATTCGTAGAACTGTCTGGTCTGTCAGACCCGACGTCCATACTTAAAGGTTAACTTTATGATACGGCAGGCAGAGGCAAACTAAACTAAAGATACTTCGTTCTCAACCCACCGCCTAATTTTAGAATCTTTACGTGAAGAGCGGTGGAACTGAACGCCGCGTTTTGTCTTGTTACCAGAGAGGATATGATAATAATTTATTTCGCCGAAAGGAAATCGAACTGACAACAGTAATATTACTAATTGTTAGAGGCCAGTCGTGGTGCTGGGGCACAAAAATATGACTTTAAACAAGACTGATTGTGGGTTCGATTTCACTCGAGGAAATGGTGGCTGGAGGCTGGTGTAGCGCGGCGTTCAGTTCCGTCACTCAACATGCAATACTTCTAGAATTCAGTGAAAATGGGGAACGGAGTGTCTTAACACTGAGTTCCATCAGCCTGCCCAGCTGAGTGAGTAATACAGGGTGACGCTTAAAAAAATAATTGGTAATATTCAATTTCAACACATCTCTATCTCCAATAGTAAGAACCTAATGAAGCAGCCATGTTCAATTCAGTTACAGTTCCTCGGAACAATGAAAGTTAATTAAGTTTGAGAAACGTATCCAGAGAAGCTCGCAAGTTGCACCGTAATTGCACAGTTCATGTAGACGATATGTATACTATTGTAATGAGGTTCTAAAGCTCGTCATCATCTACTCATTCATTTACCAAATTAGCTGGTGCTCTTAATTTCTAAATGTACATGGTTTACAAAGAACAAGAGAATGAAAATCTATTTTGTTTCATGTTAAGCGGCTTTATTTTTATTGGAGATTCAGAGGCAGGTCTTTTGGGTCGTCGTTTTATTTTTTTTTTCAGCTTCACGCTATATCCCACATGTAGCAAGACTGCTTCCCACTTTCCGTCGAACCCTGGAGGCATTACGTGTTGGGTGGCGGAATTCAACGCCGCGTTTTGCCTCGATATCCGGGCGTAGAAATGAATATATAAAAGATTCATTTCCTTGCTCTTAACATCTTCACATTAGTGTCGATGCAAAAAAAGCCCGGCCTTGAGTTTCGCCACTCAACATACACTTCCTAGGGGTCTTAACACTCGGTTCCCTCTGCCTACCTTGCTATGTGTGGAAGACAGCGTGATAAAATGATGATAAATTATTGATGTTGCCTTGCAAAATTATAACTGACATTTTATTCTCCAAGTGGAGAGTACTGCCCACTTTTAATATACTATTGCAGTAAAATTAAATCTTTGCAAACTTAAAATCATGAAAACTCCAATTTTTATGAAAAACATGAGATTGTAAAGTAGAACACTGAATTTAGTAGTCCACTATATAAAACTTCAATAACGAATTTTGAAAAACTTCTTTCCTTTTATGTTTTACGTCTTTGTTAGGATGGATGAGCATTAGTTGGAATGGATGTTGCTAAGAAAGGGCCTAATCAAGACAAGGGACAATTCCTAATGTGATTAGCTAAATGCTCCGGAAACCGACCGGTTTTGTCGTTTGTACGATTAGGAAATGAACGATATTAGATTGGTACTTTATTTTCATGAAGTAAATGATGATGATGTCTTTTCTAGAACCAAAACTTAAAATTAGATAGAGAGAGGTCTGACAGTGGAGGTGGTTAATGAGCATTTGGAGATATCCCTTGAAAATATAATTGAATCACAAGATCCAGGCTCTGCTCTGAGTTCCTCACCCTGAATCGCCACTCCCACACCACCATCCGCAAGATGAACGGTTGTGGTTTCAATTCAATCAGCAAAATTAAACAATTTAATTTATATGCTCTAGAAACTTTGTCTTCACAAAACTGAATTTATCGAATTCGACCAGATAGCGAAGAATGGAGGGCTTGACCCTAGTATCTATGTATCTATATATAGAAAGTCAATATTTTTCAATAAACAGACGAAATAATATACTGGTCTGGAGTCGGGATCAGATGTAACGTAATAGAAGACCCTCTTCTTTCAAAAGTTGACACTTAGAGGCCGAAGTGATGGGGGTTTTTCCGCAGTCATAAATCACTTCACCGTGTGTTTCATACATAGGATTACGGCATTCACTCCGATAAGTTTTGTTTTCATAAATTTTGTTATTTTCGTATTGTACTGGTTTCGTCTATGGTTTTACTTGCGTTGTCAAATGGAAATAATTAAGAGAAATAATTAATATGACATACATTTTAAGTACTCAGAATACCTCTGACTTAATGGAGGTACCTACAGTAGGTTACGTCGAAACGATTACCATATCAGTCTCACGCCTATAGCAGGGTAATCAGAGGGAACCTAGTGTTAAGACACTCCGATCCCAATTCTCCGCCGGATGAAGCATTACGTGTTGAATGCCGGAACTCGACGCTGTGCTTTGCGTCGTTACCAGAGCTAGGAAGTAAAAATATTAGATATTTCATTTCCTCATATGGGAATCGAACCTACAACCTTTTGCGTAATAAAAAACAAACGAAACAAACGAAAATCGCTTTTTTTTCCTGTCCCTGATTAGCTCGCAGGATGCTTTCATTCATTTAATACAAAGTTATGGACGTCTTAGACGACAGCTAACGACGCCTAAGTTAGACACCGCAAAGTTTGTAAAATGAGACAAAGAATGGGAGGGAGACTTCACAAATAAAATTTATTACGCGTTTCTACTGTATACATTTTCTTGATTACCTACCTAAGAATGTGAATGTTAATTTAACAAGAGGCACAAAACGTGACTATATACGGGACCGTTTGTGGGTTCAATTGCCACTTGAGGGAATGAAATATTTAATATTTCAGTTTAGTGCCATTGAACACGCAATGCTTCCAGAATTCGGCGGAAAATAAGGAACAGAATGTCTAACAATTAGGTGCCCTCTGCCTACCTTGATGTGTGCGGGATACAGCGTGTCAAAAATAGTGTGTAAACGTGATGGTTGTGACATCGATTCTCATTTTTTTGTGGAAAGAGACAAGGCAAACAAGCACTTGATGGTAAGATTCCATCTGGCCCACTCGACTTGTTGATGTCCAGAGGACAGAGCCTAACAGTATTTTGGCTAAATTTAACCTCAGGCATTGGGCTCTGGTACCGCGGATTTAAGAGAATGAGAATGAGAATGATTTTCATTTCTTCGGTTTGGTAAGAAAGTGCGGCGTTAAGCTCCATATTTCAACACGAAATGCTAATAAAAACTAAAAAAAATATTCTAAAGACCGAATTTATATTTGAAACAAATTCCACGCGTCATAGAAAACTAGAATAATAATTAAATTTCATTCCACACTGTAAATGATGCAGCTTGAAATTTAAAACACGAAACAAAGGGTTATTCATTTTTAAACTCTAAGTAAAAAATGCATACGCCGAGCTGTCGTGATGAATATGAAAATGGTTTACAATCCCATACCATTATTATATTTAGCTTTGGTTCAAATGCAACTTGCTTCTCTTTTTTAACGTAAAAGTAAAAAGTAAAAAGATTTATGCAAATGTTTGTTTGTGAATGATAAACTTATGAATAGAGTGTAGTGACTGCGTTGCATAAAAAATATATATCTTTTTATTTTCACACCTTTGCCCCGTATTGCAGAGGGGAATGATAATTAATTGAAATCTCACTAGATTTTTTTCACGCTGCGCTGTATCCCGCATGTAGCAGAATAGGCAAGAAACTTAGTGTTAAGACACTCCGTTCCCAATAAGACACTTCCGTTTTCCACTTTTCGCCGAATTCTGAAGGCATTGCGTGTTGAGTGGTGAAACTCAAGTTATAAAAATAATTGAAGAAAATATTTATCTTAATGGGTATTATTACTAAATAAACGAGTTTAATATTAGCATCATCAATTAATAGGTACTTTCACTATTTTCTTCTGCCAAAAGCTTACCTAGTGTAGACTCCAATCTCCACGTTCCGATTTTGGAGATAAAGAACGTTGAGAGACTGAACTCTACGCTACGCTATGTCTACCAGAGGAGGAATGAAAATACTGCATTCACCAGATCGAGAATCGAACCCCAAATAACCCGTGTATCGTCTGGAATAATTTTTGATAAATATAATATCTAAAAACTAAATTAATTAAATTTAATTAAATCCTCAAAACAACTCACATCTATATAGGAAGCGTTTATATAGTCCGAGTCAGGTTCCCGGTCGACAGTCTGCAACACCACTCTGTTGTAGTCGTCTGAAAGAAGATTCGTAATTAAATTTCTAGTTTGCGAAAATAATATTGACATAGTAAAAAATGAAGTGCTCTCTTCTTAATTACAATATTTTTCTTAATGAAAAAGGCTTGTGTTAACGTTTTTTTTATTTCTCTTATATTCTTTATATAATATTTTACATTATAGAAACATTTTATTATTTAGTTTTTAAATTTAAGATTTCTTATCTGTTTAAGGCTAATATCATTCATATATGCGTCGTTGACGTTCGCCACTCATCACGCAATGCTTCCAGAATTCGCCAGAAAATGGGGAACGAAAGTGTCTTATTCTAAATGGAGTATCTTAATAGGAGACCCCCTGGTTCCTTCTGTCGAGGAAAGGAACAGAGAACGAGGAACGAGGAACAGAGAGTCTTACCACTACATGCTCTTCACTTACCCTGCCATATGCGGAAAAAAGAATAAGGCTTTGAAAAGTAGCAATTTATCAACAAATTTTTAGTTAGGTAGTATAATATATATCGAATCGATGGAAAAACTGACGTAGTTGATGAAAAGGTCATTTCTAACTGTTTCACCCAATAAAGCATGGTCTGAAGTTTTACTAGTTTTAAGTATAAGATCTATAATTTCTTATTGAAATAATTAAAATCGATTTGCAACACTTACGAATATATACAAAAAAAGATTGCACTTTATCGAAATGACTTCATAAAACTTGTTAAATAAATGGCAAGCAATTATATCTTCATATTATTTAAAATATTTTAATTTTAAAATAATATTTAAATAAACTGTTATTCACAAAAGCTATTTTCTTTACGGTACAGAATTAACCCAGATAAATATGTTAATTACTTTGGGCACTCAGTTCAGATTAAAATACTTTTTTATATTGGCTCTTTTGTATGTTATTGGCATATTTTACTTGATATCTTTTAGTTAATTGAGTGCAGTGGTTGTGAGTTCAATCGGGGGTAATAAGATCTATAGCATATGAGTTCATACACTCATTTCATACATTCGTTCATTTAATTCATACTCATTCAATAGTACAAACATAAACACAATCTCGTTTGTCATTAATGCGAGAGCCATCGGGCCGAATGAACAGGTTGTAAGACAATTATATGTATTTTTTTCTACGGGAACGAGGAAAATGGGTTTTTTCGTTAAATAAGATTGGGGGCCAGTAGTGTCTCAGAGGCACAAGCATGTAGTTGTAAACACGACTGGTTGGGGGTTCGATGCCTACTCGAGGAGTTATGATATTTAACTGGCGTAGACGTTAACCGCTTAAGATTTCTAACAAATATTTCATTCATTTAATTTCACGAAAATGTTATATTTGAAATATGAAATTGTATTTAATATACAAGTATATTTATTAAAATATTTATTATGTACAAGTACTAAAGAAGTAGGTGACGCAAGTTCGCCTTTACAGTTCACGGAATAAAGTAGCTATGCAATTCTACATACTCACTTCTCGTATTGAAGGAAATAATTGGCCTGAAATATTGAATTTCATTCAATAGAATATTACTTGTAGAAAGTTGTGTAGTTTTGCTAACAGTAAATTGGAAAAATACTCTTGGGCATACAATTTTAACTTTATTGTTGTGTTTTTTCAGCATGAAAGAAAGAGAAAACGTAGTGTTAATACACTCCGTTTCTTTCTGCTTCGGGACATTGAATGTTGAGAGGCAAAACTATCGAAGAGATTTTCATAGGCTAATACCTGATAATTAAAAACATCCGATATTAAAAAGTCGTCGCTAAAAACAATTGCAATTAAGACACATTTAAAAAAAAAAGAAATGGTTCATACGTTTGGGAGCTACGATGCCTTAAAAAGACATACACATGCACTTTAACAGACACTTACACCATCTTTCTGCTTTCATCGGGGGCTATATAAAAATACATAATAATAATATAGCATAGTAGCTGTAAATGTATAATAATTCAAGGATATTTTATGCATACTTACAAGGAGTAACTTTTTGATTCTGGTTCTTGTATAGGTTTGTTTTCTTTTGGGCGTGGCGACAGGCGTGCGTTTCCACTTTGATTGCAGTCTGTAATAAACAAATATGTTAAAAAAAATATTAGACAGAGTTTTTATATATTTTTTATGGAAAAAGACAATATAAACAAGCGTACTACGGGTCACCTGATGGTAAGCGATCACCACCGCCCACGACCTACGGCCACGACCATATTATTAAATTCTCTTGTGTTTCACGGGTAACACGAGAGGATTCAATAATTATGACAAATACGAAAAAAATATTTTCATATTTATGCTCTGCTAATAAAAAGGCCAGTCGTGGCGCAGTGGCGCATAGTGTGACTGAAAAATCGACTGGAAGTGGGTTCGATCCCCACTTGTAGAAATGAAATATTTATTTAAATTTAAGTATATTTTCATTTCTTCGCTCAGGTGTTGAGGCAAAGAATCCAAAATTTCGGCGGAAAGTGGGGAACGTGTTTTGACACTAAGTTACCTCTGCCTACTCTGCTGTGTGCAGGATACAGCGTGAAGCTGATTCGATTTTGATTTCAATCTAACAAAAAATTAAGCGTTGAGTTCCATCACTAAAAATGGAATGTCTCGTAAATTGGGTAACAAAAATTTTGTACCATTAAGTTCAGTTCGACGGGGGCACGACCTCAAGAGAAAGAGTTTTTCCTTTAATTAAATAAATTATAATACCTGTACAAAATTAATACACGTCCAATATTTGTTTTATAGGAAACGATGAAGTTATAAATTAAATTCCAATACAATAAAGACCGCCACATAAAAGGGAGGTGCCCACAAAGGGTTTTCAGCGAGGGTCCCTCGAAAGTAGGTTATTACTTAAAATTAACTTGTTCATTAGGTTGTATCAAAGCAAACGCCCAATGAAGCGGCAAACTCTAAACATTTTGTTGCTCAGCTTAAACTTAAAATAACTTTGACATTTAACACTATCTATTAATAAATAATATTAATTTCTAAATTAATTTACTTTTATTTTTATTATGCATTCTATATTTATTTTATATGTAAACAGAAGATTCTTAAAATATATCACCTAATAAGATGAGGCCCTTCGTGGAGAAGGGGTACGGTTATGTGGCTATAAGCGCGATAGGTTGTAGAGCTAGATTTCCATTCGAGGAGATGAAATATTTAATATTTTTATTTCCTCGCCCTGGCAAGGAGGCAAAGCACGGCGGTGAGTTCTGCTACTCAACACAATTCCTCGAAAATTCGGCGGAAACTGAGGAACGGAGTGTCTTTACTCTACGTTCCTTCTGTATACCCTTCTATATGAGGTATACAGTGTGAAGCTGAAAAATCATATTAAAAATGTATATAAGTATTATATTTTTGTGGAAACCTAGTTTACTATTATTTTTAAGTATAATAAATTATAATCTATATATCTAAAAGGACTTGTCCTCACTAACTGAGGTAAGACGCACGCACAGCCGTAACCGCTGATGATAAAAACGTGAAATTTGGACAGATGTTTACTTTCGTAATCTGGACATCCACTAAGAAGGGATTTTGAAAAATTTTAACCCTAAAGGGGAGAAATAGGGGTTGAAAGTTTGTATGGAAAAAAATTTAAATCTGCACCGATTTTTATAAAATTTGAAATTTAGATTTTTAAAAGCATTTAATTGAATAGGTGTTTCATCGTTTTCTAGAATTCTCCTCCTAAAGGTGCAAATAAGGCGTTGAAAGTTTGTGTGGAAACATCTTTAAGACGCCACCGATTAAAATAAAATTTGAAATTTTGACTCTTAAAAATATTTAATTGAACATGTGTTTCACGGTTCTTTCGAATTCACCCCCTAAGGGTGCAAATAAGGGGTTGAAAGTTTGTATGGAAAAATCTTCAAATCGCCACCGATTTTTATAAAATTTGAAATTTTGACTCTTAAAAATATTTCATTGAACACATGTTTCATGGGTTATTATAATTCACCCTTAAATACGCAAGCGAAGCTGCGCGCGTCCGCTAGTAATTTATATATTTAACGTAAATATAACAAATAGCTATGATTTATATACGAATTAACAATATTAACCTCTCTTTATTTCATCAGTTAAAAGATTTTAAGATGCCTAAATCACGGCATTATCCCCGACAGGATGGCTTTCAGCAATATCTTGTGAGATGGCAGATGATTAAATATCAAAGGAAACCTCTTTGTTAAAATGTCTTAAGCAGCTATTTAATTAATCTTTTAAAACAGTGAGTTTTTAAAAGAAACATAGAGTTTGAAGTTCTATTTTGCTTTTGATGCATTTATTTTTTTCTTTTTTCATTTTCTCTTATTTTTATATTATTTATTTAAAGTTTGTCTTATTTTTACATACATATATCTCTTTCAATTTTCTTTATTTTTTTGTTTCTAAGAGTTTGAAATATGCAACTTTTTTTTAATAATACTCTTATAATATGAAATTGAACTTAAGATAAAATTGTGTGTTCGATTCCCACTCGAGGAAATGAAATATTTAATATTTCCATTTTCGTCGCTTTGGTGTCAGGGCAAAGTGCGGCGTTAAGTTCCGCCACTCAATAAGCAATGTCTCCAGAATTCGGCAGAAACTGGGGAACGGAGTATCTTAACACTAGGATCCCTCTGCCAACCCTGCTGTGTACAGGATACAGAGAGAAGCTGATTCATTTTTTTTTTAAAGTCCAGTCAGTGCCACCGCTTTAGTTATTAACGTAGAAGTCCAACATATTCCTGTTACCAATTTTTGTTGATTGTCTGTTTTACGATATCGTCCAATTAAAAACAGAGCGGGGCTAATTTTTGTTTTATATTCAACTAGGTACAGCTATGGAGAAAGTAAAAAAAAATAAAAGATAGGCTTTTAAATGACATGAACATAACAATTTTTTTAAAACGTTTGTTTAATCCTTGTATTCTGAATAAAGTCTATATAAGTATAGTAAATAAATCATGTTTATTAGCTTAGGCTGATCATAATCTAATAAATAAATAAGAAGGGATAAATTGTTTTTATTTACTAGCACTGGTCACACAAAGAGCGGTGCTGAATTTGTCCTATATACGTCAATTACTACAAATAAATAATTTTACGAAATACAGGATAAAAAGAAAATTTGAAAGTATATAAAAAACTATTATTATAAATAAGTAAAAAAATAAATGAAATACTTTTGAAAGCCGCGTAAGGGTAAATGGGTTAGAGTAGTCCGCCGTGACAGGATATTACAGTTGGGTGTAGTTTCTCTTAACGACGACTAAAAGTTTTTACGCGCGGATTCCTTTAATGTGTTTTATTATATGAAACAATGTTTAATAATTAAGGAAGTAATTGTTTAGTAAAAGCTGTGTATATATGTATTTTTATTATTACTTTATTTAACCCGACTGGTAGTGGGTTCGATCCCCACTCGAGGAAATGAAATATTTATATACATTTATATTTTAATTTCATCGCTCTGGTGTCGAGGCAAAGCGGCGTTGAGCGGGATTGGAGTGTCTTAACACTAGGGTCTATCCCTCTGCCTACTCTGCTGTGTGCGGGATACAGCATGCTGATTTATTTTAACAATAAAAACAAACAGACATATCTATACATATTTCTTGTAGACGCCTATTTTTTTAAGCTTTACGTAGTATTTTGCATATAAGTACACAAGAGTAGATGCAGGGAACCTAGCGTTAACACACTTGGTTGTCTGTTTTCCGTAAAATTTTTCAAGACATTGTGTGGCAGAACTTAACGCCGCGCTTTATCTTTTTACAAAAGCGAGGAAATGGAATCGTATCCATAACCGCCCTTGGTGTACTACTATAATGTTGTAGGTATATAATGTCTCTTTATGGGTACATTTCAAAAAGTAGGAAAATGTTCAAAAATTGTAAATTATATAAAAATGTAAATATGCGGTAAATGTCATTTAAAATAAAGTATTGACGCAACCAATTAATTTTGCTCAAAAAAAGCTGTGAAATCTGATTAAACTTTTCCATTCAAACTTGATCCATCTCTAGACTTAAAGCTAGGCATTGCAAATATATCTGGATGTTACAAATTATTATACTTATATATTTCTTTAGGTTATTATTTCTTTACGTTCCGTGTAAAATGAAAACTTTGCCACTTTAAAGTTCTTGTAAGTTCTAGACGAGAAATGAATTTAAATGTAATGATAAAATGTGCAATTTTCATTTATTACTACTATTATTACTTTACTCTTCCTTACGTAGAATAATTTCCTCATAATATTTATATATTTATTAATTTCACGCTTTATCCCGCATGCAGGTAAACAGACGTTAAAGATATTACGTAGATATTTACGTTAAAGACGAATTAAATTAGAATTATGGCAAGAAGTAGAGGCAGCAGGGTAGACAGATAAAATCTATTATTTGAGGCACTGCATGCTAAGAGGCGAAATTTAACACCGCGGTCAGTCTTGGTGGAGCGGGAAACAAAAAAAATATCTTTATTTAACTATATCAAGTATAAAACATATACCTTGAGGCCATCGTGACGCAGGGGTTGTGGGTTCAATTTCTACTCGAAGCATTGAATATTTCATATTTTTACTTCTCTAGTAAAGAGACTAAACACGGCGTTGAGTTTCGTCAAACAACACTCAATACATCAAGAATTCGATTCAATGGGGAACAGAGTGCTATAACACTAAGTTTCCAGGTTCCTTCTTACTAACTTTATATAGTAAAAGTAAATTTAATACACAAATCTTTGTATATAATGTTGTTTCTAGTAAAATGCAATGATGGCCTCAATGTTTTAACAAATATTTTAGATATTTTTAATATAGAACATAGCTTCGTACGGTGGTGGTGGATGTATGACATATTTAATAAGTGTCTACGAAGCTACGAGCTACGCTTCTCGTTGGTTTTAGTAAGCCGCTACGGAGTGCCTATCGAAGCCTTTATATCCTATATTTGGGTGAATATACGCTATTTGATTTTTTTGTGTCCCAGAAGGAAATGTAATCTATTCTATTTAATATTTATAATTTCGCTATTTGACACTATTTTGAAATTTGTAATCATAGGGGCCAGACGATTTTCTCATATTTTTGTGTTTTATAAGTACCAGAGGAAAATGTGTTACCAGAGGAGTGACACTGCTGGCAGAGTAGTGACAAATTGAACCAGGAAAGTGACACACCATTGTTATAAACTGAGCAAGGAGACATATTAATTAAAACACGTAAAAATTATATTATTAGAACATTTTTTATTATATAAGACACATTCAGTCTCCATAATTTCTTAATGCAACCTTATTGTTATATTAATATTAAGAGTTTTTTAATGCTTCAGTTTTCAATACCCGTTTAAAATAATAGAATGAAGTATATTCTGCTTATTAGTCTCATCTGAGATGAAAATAACAGTAAATATTACTGTTTGATAGTTTTTCATTATAAAACAATCAAAAAATGAAAAGTTTGTAACATTTCAGCTACTGTAATCTTAATCTACTAAAAAAACAAAAATATAAACTTTTTTCACAAAACAAAACAA
>HE671012.1:3771-18951 GCA_000313835.2 Heliconius melpomene melpomene
AATGATTTAATTAGTTGTATATTTGTTGAAACTAGTGATGTCAAGTAGGCTGCGGCAATATCAATACATATATTATTTGTAATCGACCGAATGTAATGAGTTTATAATAATACATGGTTGATTTTAACTGTTTTTGTGAGTAGTCGTGCATCGGGAGATTGCACGAAGTCGGATGGCCGAATGTAATGATTTTATATAAATAGTTTTTATATTTACGATAATTTGTTATAGAAAAATGTAAATCAACCTCTTTGTTTAATAAAAAGATATATTTGAAAATTTATACATAGAACTAGCGCGACGCTTGATGTGTTGAAAATTCTGATGCGCATTATTAGATTTGGAGCTGAAGAGGAAAGTGGTCCTCTAGAATAAAATATTGTATTATAATTTAATATATACATTGTACAAGCCTAATGGTATCTAGCCCTGGAAGAAGTATAAGTTCTGTAAAAGTCCTGAGATATAAATTGTAGAAGCCTAATGTTATTTAGCCCTGGAAGAAATATAAGTTCTGTAAAAGCCTCGAGGTGTTTGATTTCTTTACACATGTACAGGGCTAGGCAGAGGGAACCTAGTGTTAAAACACTCCGTTCTCTTTTATCCGATCCAATTACCAAGACATTGTGTTTTCAGTGGCTGAACGCTGCTCTTCGTCTATCATAGGGAAAATGAAAGTAATTTAATAGAACGAGACATTCCCCTTGTATCGAAAACCGGGTGACCTGGTTTCACCTGAGTGTAGAACCGACAAACATCGTGAATGCAGTCAGCATTTTCCCACTGCGCTACGACGGCCTTATGTTTTATAACAATATATCCATACCTATATTATAAACTCGAAAGTAACTCTGTCTGTCTGTCTTTTACGCAATCAGGGCCAAACCGCTAATTTAATTGTAATAAAATACTCATATAGAGATACTTGATTGTCTCGGGATGAATATAGGATACTTTTTTTTCTCATATTTGTAATATTTCGATATATACCAATATATTAAAATATTTATTAATATGACATGCAATTTATTCCGCCATGTTAATAACAACCGTCGTTGCTAAGCAACCATTTGCAAAGTTTGTAGTTAGTAAACCAAAATAAGTTTGCTTAACGCATCTCTCTATTGAAAACTGAAACTAATTTCATAAATATATTTAATAAATATTCAAATAGTTCAAGCGGGCGTAGCCGCGTTCGGGTCCACCAGTAAATAAATAAAGAAAGAATATTCCAAAACGTAGGAGTAGTGTTTGCAGTTCACTGGAACTGTTGCAATTGAAAATCGACGTGAGTGTCGCATTCGCTGTATGCAAATTAATGGTTGCTTTGTCATTTTGCTCTTACTCAACACTAACACTGCTTCAAATGGCAATACTAGATGCTAACACTGGTTTTAATGTTTTCTTAATGGGGCAATAGAGGAATAAATCTATTTAAGAAGGGATTGTGAAAAAATATTGTCTAAATATATATTTTTCTAAAATCAAAATTAAATCAGTTATGCTGTATCCCGCACACAGAAGGGTAGGCAGAGGTAACATAGTGTTAAAACACTCTGTTCCCTATTTTCCGTTGAATTCTGGAAGCAATGCGTGTTGGGTGGCGAAACTTTCATAGTTAAAATATTAATTTTCTTCGGTCTGCCAAATTAATTCGCGTTAGTTCCCTTCACAACCCAAATATTATACATATATATGTATATTTATGTATAAAATATTTAATATATTATCATATAACAGCACCTTTTTTCATTATCATAAGTTATAGTACCTTATAATTAAAGGCATGTTACTGCCTCTACAATTAAAAGTAAACTTGAATGATGAATTAATGATATTTCTACTCTAAAACATTCCAAAGATACGTGAAAATGAAAAAATCCAATCAAATTTAAAAACATTTTTCTTTTAAATTCTAAAAAAACCATGCAGTGCATATGCATGTATCTAAAAGTAAATACTCCATATTCATTTAGAGCAGCGAGGCACGTACTATTGCATCTTTTTACTACTCTAAAGATTGATTTCATTTATTCGATGTACGAGTACAAGCTTTAGTTTTTTTTAGGGTGTGACTGTAACGACGGTTGTGGGTTCGATTCCCACTCGAGGAAGTGAAATATTTATTTACGTTTATATTTACATTTCTTTGCTCTGGTGTCGAGGCAAAGCGCGGCGTTGAGTTCTGCCACTCAACACGCAATGCCTCCAGAATTCGGCAGAAAGTGAGGAATCGAGTGTTTTAACACTAAGTTCCCTCTGCCTACCCTGCTGTGTGATTACTTACAAAGATTAATCTCAATCTTGTTAAAAGAGTCAACAAAATTAAAATTTTGTTCATGAATTAACATATTTTATAATATAATCTGTTCAAAAGAATCTATTAAGAAAACATTATTTTCTATAATATTTAAGTATAAAATTTCTAACATAGCGGGAATAATTATTTTTGTAAAATATTATTCTTTACAAGTTTAATTTAAAAGGTTCCGCATAATAAAGAATAGTAAATTACGTATATTGTGTTTCTTTCAGCTTCACGCAGTATCCTGCATAAAGCAGGATAGGCAGAGGTACCTAGTGTTAAAACACTCTGTTATTCACATTACTCCAAACTTTTGATGCATTGCCTGTTTATTAGTGTGGTCTTAACATTAGGAACCTCAAAGGGAACCTCAGCGTAACTTGCTATATGGGGCATATAATTTACAATAAAAAAAAAGAAAAATCGAAAATCAAAGATTTTAACAACTTGAGACTGTTAATAAAAATCCTCCAAAAATTCCTCAACATGTTAATTTAGAACATGCACAAACATGTCAAAATAAAAATGTATAAGTAATTGTAAACCACAGCCCACAGTAAATCGGAGGCTTGCTTAAAAATACGAGTAGGCTCTCACAAGTTTTGGCAGCTTCGACGAAATGCTCTTTGAGTGACGAAAACTCACGTATTTTCGATTGAATTTTCCTCTCTATGACGTAATCCAATATTGGTGCAATAGCATTTCGGTTCAAAGTAGAAAATAACATTAATCTCCTATGAAATGATATTTTTGAAAATAAAAAAAATATAAAATAGATAACTTTTCTTTATAAATGCTGTTTAAATGATATTTATTTAGCTTTATTCTTTTGGTATAGGTGCAACACGGATGTGGGTTCGTATGCTCGGGGGAGTGAATTATTTAATATTTCCTTGCTCTGATAATAAGAGTTTCCTTGATCCGATAACGGCGCTGAGCTCCGCCACTAAACACCAAATGTTTCGAAAATTCGACGGAAAGTAGGGAACGGAATGCCTCAGCTAGGTTTCCGCATATAGAACGGTAGGCACCCTGCTATATGCGGGACGATTATGATTATCAATAATTACAATTACAAGTCTTTACACTAGACTCCTTTTTCTAAATACGGATATACAGTTTAAAAAAAAATTACAATAATTATTATGTAAATCAATTTATGGTTAATAAATTAATATCCCTTTCGTTTAAAGATTGTCGTAACGTAATTAGGTCATGCCTGGTCCTCTTCTTCTCTTCTTCTGCATATGATAGCCATTATTTTTAATATTTTAATTTTTTTAATCGGAAAAGGAGAATGAAATGCTAAATCACTTATTTCTCTTTTTAGCTAAATCAATTGTAATGTAATCCGTAAATGTTTAATTCTAAATTTCAATATGGACCGTAGAGAGCTTCAACATTAAGTAATTACTTACAAATTAATTATTGGCTTATACTACACAAATTGAACACTCTAGTATTATTCATGTATATAATTAACATACTAAATATAGTATTAACATAATGCTCTAAGCTTGCATGTAATTGTAACATTTGCAATTATTCCATATTTTAAATGCCTGTTCTAAATTAATAGAAAATACTTAGCAGGGTGGGCACGGGGAACCTGGGAACCTAGTGTTGCAAATCCATTCTTTATGGTTTAGTTTAATTTAATTAAATTGTATTTGAAAAGGCTTGGTAAAATGTCTTTTATAACTAATTCTATAAACAATAAAATATTTTCATGAGACATCTTTTAAAGTAATACTTTAAATAGCATAAAATTAAGCCAATTTGTACCCAAATCGTATTTAACTCCGGAAATCCTTAAACTAAACTTTCTAGTGAAGGAAGCTCCTGCCAGTGGGATCGGCTTAGTGTCATGGATGCTCTCTGAACATCTTAGTTTAGAGAGGGGTGGCCTCATTTACAGTGAGTGGGGTACAGTGTTTTAATATATGTATTTCTGATAAGAAAGATACTGTCAGCCAATACTTACAAAGCCTTATTTGTTTTGGCCTAGACGGATTAAAACTGTAATATAGAAAACTTGAATAACTATTTATTTTTTCGTTTTATATTATTGCTTATTCAACGTTTAAATCATATATCTAAATATGTACATAAAAATGTAATATATCCATATATAAATAATATTTGAAATTTTATATTGATTTTAACATACATATAATTATGTATATTAGGTATATTAATTCTAATATACATATAATATTCTTAAACAACACTAAATGAACGATATTAACCGCACAGCACAGATTTACGATTACTGAGCGCCAAGGGCGAGCAGGCACCCTTTTAACACGCACCCCCAAAAAGTCATTGCAAACTCGCTAATATGGGGGGGAAACTACTTACTTCCTCCCCATTTCCTCCCCATTGGAATCAATATGCATGAGACGTACAGTCAGTCAGGTCAGCTTCGAGTGTCAGTGTGTTGATTACGTTACTGAAAGGTTAATTTGTTTACTTAAGACCAGCACACGTGTCTATTTATAACTGATGTATTGTTTTACCAATTATATTTGTTCTTAGCCACGCCCTTCTACTATACGAGTTGATATTGAAATTGTTATCGAAAATTGTATTTAATTCTACGAAAATAGCTTTCAATTTCATTCACACAGAATATACTATAACCTATAAAGTGGATTTAACTCACCTTTGCCCTTACGAGCTCCTTTCAATCTTATTCCAAAATATCAATTTGAAATATCATGTAGGTCTGTAGGTATATAATACAGAATCGATTAGTTCTCATAATTATAAAAAGATTGTTCTTTTGATATTACGTTAAATAATACATGTTAATGTTACTTATTCTTTGCTTCACGCTGTATCCCGCACACAGCAGGGTAGGCAGAGGCAGGGGAGGGAGGGTGTTAAGACACTCCGTTCCCTATTTTCTGCCGAATTCTGGAGGCATAGCGGTTGCGTGTTGCAACGCCACCTTCACTTCCTCGAGTGGGAATCGAACCCACACTGATAAACTATAATATACAAAAAAAAAACTCATATATTTCATAAGGCCATATTAATATTACAAGGTTGCTTAATATTTATAACTATTACAGCTAATATTGATCCTGTGAAGTTATTTTAAGGATGCTTGTGGCTCACAGTGTGTCAGCCATTAGTAAACAGCCAGTGACATACAATGATGGAACGACGGTCAAGAGCCTACTCGCTACAAGTGTATCGATCTGGTGGAACTTTAATTGAGTATATGGAATAAACAGCAGATGGGAGGCTGTGTGGATATTTTGCTTATAATTGTGTATGGTTGTTGAAATATTGCTGCTTTTATGTTGGTGTTTGCTTTGTTTCGAGTTGAGCATTTTTGGTCAAGTGTGAGTAGGACTGGCTTGTCAGGGGTTCCGTATCAATTTCGTTGTTGTATGTAGATGGGAAGTATAACTTACAAAAGATGACATGTATGGAATTGCAGATATTTTGTATGAGATGAACCACAAATTTCAAATCAGTTTCAACTGGTTTTTTTCGTGACAGAACTTTAAATTTTAAATTTTCAGATTATTTTCTTTACTTGCAATGTAATTTCCAATGTAAGTTGACTTAAGAAGCTTATTTGATTTGATATAGAACAGGATATTTGATATTAATTTCAGCTTAATACCACTATACGATTTTATAAAAAAAACATATTCATAAACGGAGAGACAGAAAAACTAACATTTTTTAGATTTTTTTTTGTGGTACTGAACCCTAAAAATAAAATAAATAATAAATCATATTCATCGCTTGAAAGCTTAGGTACTCTTTGTCTGTATTTAATGATAGATCACTCAAGTTCTGCACTTTCCGCCCTCACATGTGTGTTGAGTGGCGGAATTTAAAGGCCAAGGTAACTTTTTTTAATATAACCACTCCCACGATACGAGGGAACGTGATCCCACTGCTACAGAAGTTGTTATTAGTTTGTCCATAATTAAATAGTTTAAATAAAATATATTGTAATTAAAACAATGTTCCATAAGCAATGCTTGTAAACGGTACGGTTTTATTATTTTATGCTTGAAAAAAGCCTTATGTGAATAAAAATAGGTTAATTTTTAACCTCATTCCTACTGTTATTAATTAGGCGTTAACTCAGTCATCGAGAACCGAATTAGAGCAGATTTGGGGCCTCATTAATTAATTTCTTTAATTACTCTTTGAACAAATTTAATTATAAAATATTTAATTATACTTCGTATGTGTATTTTAGTGCGTATTATTTTCAAAACTTAAATAATTAAAATCTAGTTTGTATACATTGAATACCATCATCACATTGGATATCTTAGAAACAATCTTACTAATATGGTTATTTTAAATATAGGAAAGCGTCGCCCAATAATGGCCAATTGCATATATTTTCGTTTTCACGCTGTATCCCGCATGCATCAGGATAGCCAGAGGTCTCAGTGTGACATTCCGTTCCTCAATTTTCGTCAAATTCTGAAGGCATTGTGTGATGAGTGACTGAACTCAGCTCCGCGCTTTGCCTTGATATCTGGGCGGAAAAATGAAAATATTAAATATTTTATTTCCTCAAGTAGAAATCGAACCCGCAACCTATCGCATTACCAGTTATAAACTTACTCACATCTCTGCAGCATAACTGGCCTCCATAATTGCAATTTGCAAGCAGCAAGCAAGCTTAGAAATTTAATGTTTAATATTGTAAAATGATTTTTATTTTATAAGTGAAGGCAGTATTTAAATTAATGAAATTACTAGGTGACGGTGAACGCCGATTAATAATTTAGGTACTTTGTTCTCCATGGTATATCCATTTGAAGAAGAAAGTCCCATATTTGAAACTAAAAAAATAATATTTTGATTAATTTCAGTTTTTATTCAGATCCAGTGATTAACTATTGTTTTCAATAAATTTCTGTATTACATTTATATTAAACTAATTTCTAGATAACGCCAGATAAGTTTCCACATAAAAAAGTAGGTCAACGTTCAAGAAAGCTAGTAAAATCGGGTTGTAACAAAGAATTTTTCAATTCCATTTTTACAGTCGATACGCTGCGAGCAGAGCTCGTCATAAAATTCTTGGCAAGAAGCATCAAGAGAGAAGGTTTACTTGCGCAATTACATTTCTACATGATTAAATTGAGTACTTTTAGGTATATGTTATATTTGGTTTCTATTTTTAATTTTAAGGTGCATTTAGGTTAATTTTACAATATTTGAAGTGTCTCACCCTGAATTAGAATTTGAATTTGAATCACTATTACCCTCTTAAGTAGCGGAGATCGCACTTTGTTTCGACACCTTAGCGAAGAAATGAAAATATTAAAAAAGTCCTGGAATGGGAATCGAATCCACAACCTGTTGCGGTTACTTTGTGCTCTTGCACCACGACTGGCCGTGGCAATATGACATTGATTGAATTAAGGTCATAAAACACATAAATAATAAAAAAAAACAAATATAAATGAAAAAAAAATCGAAATTCCTAACATCTGAACTGAAAACGGAGTACTAAACTATATACACATTCCTTTGATAAGAATTTTCATACTTAATTATATTGTATATAAACTGAAACATTCGCCAGTACGTACTTTAATTGCCGCCGGCATAACTTTGAAGTTTGCTTATGATCTTCTTTCCAAGTGTAACTCATTGTTTACTCATAACTTATTCACCAGATATTATATAATAGTCTTTACTGATTCAATAATAAAGACTATAATTTACATGGCTTAATATTCCAAGGTACACGGTGTACCGCCCATGGCCACTCGACGTCTTGCCCCGGGCCACTTATTCTTTCAGGTGTACTTCTAGTATAATTAAGGAAATTGTATTTAAATTTAAACAAAGACTGGAAATCTTATTATTTAAGCGTTTCTTTATTTTAAAATTTAGTGTCTGTGTCACAGAATGAATTTCAACGAATTGTCTCATGTTTTTGAATATGTTTTCTTTTTTTTATAGGATAGGTAAAGGCCTAGAGTATTCGGAGCTAAACGCCGCGCTTTTGAGTAAGCATTAGAGCGATGAAATTAAAATATTAATAAACAATAATTAATTCTACCGAATGTGGTTCCACCCCACAACCGCAAGTCGCGTTACGACCGGCCTCAACATAATATTATGATTAAAATAAAAAATAATTGAGACTATAGCGGCACAGCTGGAAAGCGTGTGACCGCAAACGCGAATCCCTATGTTGTAGTTAGTGCTATGGTGTTTGAATGTAAACGTAATGGATATTTGCAACACGAACACGGCGTTGGGTTCCGCCATATAACATGAAATGCCACGGTTTTTACTGCCTTCTCTGCTAAGCAAGATAAGTGTAAGGGTACGAATTGTGAAGCCAAAGATACACTTGTAATTTTTTGTTCAATTCACGCTGTATTTCACTTATAATAGGGTAGGCAGAGGGAACCTACTGTTCAGACAGTCCGTTACCCTCTTTCCACTGAATTTCGTGGAAGTGCGTGTAGTACGGATGCGAAATTCCATGCCACGCATTTGCCTTGGTCCCAGAGAAATGAAAATATGAATAAATAATATTTTTATTCATTCATTCTCCCGTGGTTATCGAACCCACAATAGTCGCGTTCATTCATTAAACGTAAGAGATTGATAGGAACCTTAAAAGGTTCCCTTTTATAATCATTAAAACACAATAAAAACACCGATTTCGGATCGCTCTTCTTCCGGAAACGTTAACTTATCGCATGTCTAGGTCTCGTATCAGTAGTATTAACTTAAACATTTCCTTAATCTGACAGCCTGGTTTCCTTTATCGACTATAATAAATACAAAACTGGTATATAAAAATACCCTAATGGCGTAGTGAAACTAGTTTGTGTAACATCACTTAGTTTAAACAAGAAAAATACTGGGCGGACTCATTCATGAATTTCCGTAGGGTTTCGTAGTAAAAGATGTAATTTCTTCGTCTTGGTATTAATCCCGGATTTTACGATTTGTCTGCCTTTCTATTTAACCTACTCCACTTTGCATGATCTTTAGCGTCCTCGGTGGTTAGACCATTGGTTCTCATGCCCTTTTACGACATCCAACCAGAGCTTCCTTGGGCGTCCAGGAGGTCTTACTCCAGGGACTGATATGGCAAGGCACTTGCATCTACGCCAGCGCTAACCTGGGAGGGTTTAGCACCGCTAACAGTAGTCCTAACTATAGAAGCCTCAGGGATCTCTTAGGATCGCAATGCTCACCAAACGACCATATGCAGCTTTCCTTTTTTTCCATCAAAGTTCTGAGGGAGAAAATGGTGTCCATAGTGATTCATAGTGAATCATAATAATAATTGTATTTCGAATGTTATAGTTTAATTTGATTATTATAGAAACCTATATCCTTTAATTTTAAAAAGCTTGTTGAAATATTTTGTTATATAAAAAAACAATAGACCTCACTTCCGAATAATAACAAAAGTTTGAGTTTCATAGTTAGCATATATGGTCTCGCACTCACGTTAATTTGGTAATGCCCCAAGTTACGAAACCAGCATAAATTACGAACTGAAAGTTAATGGCAGCCATGAAACGTAATATACATTAGATAAGTAAAATTGTCTGGCAAATTGGTAAATATGGGACTCCATCAAGCTCTTAGAATTTGTCTCAAAATCAAAATCAGCTTCACGCTGTATCCCGCACACAGCAGGGTAGGCAGAGGGAACCTAGTGTTAAGACACTCAGTTCCCCACTTTCTGCTTAATTCTGGAGGCATTGCGTGTTGAGACCAGAACTCAACGTCGCGCTTTGCCTCGACACCAGAGCGAAGAAATGGAAATATAAACGTAAATAAATATTTCACTTCCTCGAGTGGTGATCGAACCCAAAACCATCGCGTTACAGTCACACCCTTGTGCCGCTGCGCCATAACGACCTCTCCCAAAAGGTTGTTCCAAAATAATGAATTGTTGAGACAGGCGATTGAATTCGCTCGCTACAAAGTAAAAATAATTTTACGCCATTTTCCTTTCTTATATACAATGTCATTATTTAAGAGATACGTGTGAAACATCTATTGATTTTCTATTTCGTTGCTTTGTTTTCGAAGTCGGGATTAGAAGTGAGATTTTTTCTTTCCTGGAAAATTGTCATCGGAGTTCCTTTCCATAAATATTTTAAATTGAATAGTAATCTCTGTCAAGAACGGTATTGGGAATCAATTTATTCATGATATCGTCTTCTGTAATGCCATAAGCCTTTGTTTGTTTTGATTTTAGGTCATGTTTATATATTATATCGATGTATTTTTCTTTCTCTCTCTCTCTTTTCTCGAAAATTTTAGATTTGTAACGAATGTAATTTAGACTAACTAAGCCAAATGAGATGCTTAATCGAAACTATCTCTAAGTTTAGCAAGGCAATCTAACTTCAAGAACAATTGTTACGTTAATTAGCCGTGTTCTACGCCTTTCTGTATATATAAAGGACAGGTTTAATTTGTAACCGTCTTGGGTTTCCTTTATTAAGATACTTCGTTCCCATTAAGACGTACAGAAAGCGGAACTCAACACCGTGCTATGCCTCGAGACAAGAGCGAAGAATTGAAAATAGTAATTATTTCATTTCCACGAGTGGGAATCGAACTCACAGCCTGTCGTTTTTACAGTCACACGCTAAATTGGAGAATGGAGTGTCTTAACACTACGTTTCCTCTGCCTACCCGGCTTTGTGCGGGATACAGCGTGAAGCATTTTTCTTCAGTTACAAGAAAATTTTATATTCCCTAATAAAAGTAGCTAATCAAATTTCATTTTTGTACTTAATCAACCTATTTTTATGGCTTTAGGCCAATCTATCTAGGTCGCTGTATGTCACACAAATATTTGTGGCTAGAATATCGGTTGCAATATCCGCTATCTACTTTGGCCTACCGATGGCATTTGAATGTTGTTTATTTCCAATTGAAGCGAAGCGAATAAAGATTTATTTGGATAATAATTGGTTAATAAAACTGGTAAAGTGCGAGTCGGATTTGGTCACAGAGGCTTCCATACCAAATTAAATTATAAGTAGGTCAACAGAAAGTATAAAGTCGTACTTGCATTTAAATTAGGTATATTTAACTAAACAAATAACTAAGTATATATCGAAATTAGTATTTTTTTGAATGATAATGAGACTTTATATTAAGAAGTAAAAAAAACAATTCTGGTTTTTTGGAACAATAGATACCTCCCAAGTACAAATGACAAGGGTAAAGAAAGAGTGATCAGAAATAATTTTCTAAAATATAACAAATAGTCTCTTTCAAAATATTATTAAAAAAAGCAGCTTCACGCTGTATCCCGCACACAGCAGGGTAGGCAAAGGGAACCTAGTGTGTTCCCCACTTTCTGACGAAAATACTAGATTTTAAAGAGAATTAGAATATTTTAAAAAAGTTATTGTAAGGCATCAGGAGGATAAGCCCCAATTAGTATAATAGCAGATGATATACGAGGCAATTAAGCAGTCACAACGAGACCAATTACCTGCACTGAGGTAGAAAATTAATTTCATTATCCATTCAAATCACACCACGTTTAAAAAATATAGGCCGATTTTTAATCTGTCGAAAAATATGCTAAAATCAATAGTCTTCTTTTATTCGGATTTAGCGGTTTAGTGGTTTAGTGGATGATAAAAATGTATTGGTATTTGGTATGTAAACTAATACTCTTTATATCCGTTAGTTGGCTTTAGTAGCTTTAGATTTGAATATTTTTATCAATAGATTTATTATATAGAAATATTCTTTACTGACTGTGCCGAAGTTCTAGTTTACATGTAGGCATTTAAGATATTTTTTTATCAGCGACATTGAGTTTGGTCATTCAACACGCAATGCCTCCAGAATTCAGCAGAAAGTGTGGAAAGGAGTGTCCTAACACTGTGTTCCCTCTGCCTACGCTGCTGTGTGCGGGATACAGCATGAAGCTGATTTAATTTGATTAATTATTGTCATTATTAAAAGGTAAATTAATGGCATAGTAAAGATTTTCTCTGTTCTTAGATCTTCTGTGTCTTTACTTAGTTCAACATATTTATGGTTATTAAAAGATCAGGCTACAGAAACAGGCATGAATAAAAATTAGAAGATTTTATTGCCAAATTTACCAGCACCAAGGGACATTGGGCTGAATTAGCACACCTCCAACGCGAGTTAAGTTTAAATAAATAAAGCAATTCAAATACCATCCACGTAATTGGAGTAAAGAGAGCTGGCTAATAAATAACATAAGTGCCTATTTACTTTGCGACGAGTTTCGTTAGGCTGTGGACTTGGAGTCCCTTCATGACCTTTTCGGGAAATTAACTGGAATGGACGAGACAAATCCCTAGGTTAAACGAGGCATCTACGCAAGTAAGTAAAGTGACTCGAGTATAATGTTTTGAAACTGATAGTTTGTATCTATTATTTCAAATTAAAGTCCTTTAAAGATTTGGGGCTAGTCGTGGCGCAGGTGCACAAGCGTGTAAATGCATTATTTAATCTATATATATAAAATCGAAAGGTCATTCACTCATCGCGAAATCTCAGAAACTACATGTGCTAGGAATTTCAAATTTTGCATAGGAGTTATTTATAGGACGTAGGTGCTCGCTAAAATGGAAATTTGCAATATTCGACTTCTAAGGGGTTGTTTTTGGGGTTGAAAGTTTGTATGAAACTTCGTTACTACAAATGCTAGGAGTCTCAAATTTTGCATGAACGTCACTTATAGGACATAGGTACTCATGGAGACAGAAATTAATAATAACGTAGTTCACGCAGGCGAAGCCGCGGGCGGGACGCTAATACTATATACTAACGAAATATTTAATATTTTCATTTCTTCCCTCTGCTGTCAAGGTGTTGAGCTCCGCCATTCAACACGCAATGCCCCCCAATTTGGCGAAAAGTGGGGAGCAGAGTCTTTAATCATATATACTCCCTCTGCCTACCCTGCTACATGTGAGATATGACGCGAAGCTGAAAGTAAAGTCCACTAAATGAGAGAGTATTTCTAAATTGCGTATATTGAGTGCTTGTTTATGAGCTCATTCATTATACATACGTACATACAGAGTTCCGCCAACACTGTATTGTCGCAGCTGGCTCACGCTAATATTTGTCCGCTTGGAACAGCGTCTAATATCACTAAAAGTTTTCATGCGCAGAACCATTATTTATTCAGAACCTTCAACGTTTCTTAAGTTTACAAGGACTCTACCTGACGTTGCTGAATGTGTATGGAATTCTAAGATTTTTCTTCGCAAGGTTTTATAGTTACTTTTCGCTTTACTTTTTTTGTTTATTGTATCGGCAAGTTATAAAATATAACTTATCATTATTACAATCTAAAAATATTTAATTAATATATTTGTGCTTAATGGCAAAAGTTATCTACATCTAAAAAAGTTAAAACAACATCACTTTTAACTTCAATTATTGTTTAATTTAAACACTCACCATTCTTATAATTAATTTGTTTACGATAAGTTATTTTTACTTTTATACTGTTAAATTATAGATACAATAATTTTCACCTAATTTAAATTCCTCAAGTACCTACCTATTTATACACATAATTAAATAGAAATTTCCAAATATAATGAATAATATATGCAACATTACAATTTTAACCCGTACCCCAGCTATTGAAAACGACGTATCGTGCATTGGTTCATAACAAATGAAATCGAGTACTAAACTGATGACGTCACTGGTGTGTGACGTTCTGTTTCACGCTACAAACACCGAGGTTTACGATACTTTATGTACATATAAGCTTAATAGCTAAGAAAAGATATAAAGGTTTGTATAAAATATTACGATAGCACTCTGTCTTATAGCTCCTGAAATATTTTAGCGTTGGTTAAGCTGTAAGCTCCTCGGGTGCCTTCGTTTATTCTGTGTAATAAATGTTTCATATTCGTATTGCAAATTAGACATTTGTGAAATTAAATTTGGATTTTGAGATTAATTTTCAGTTTTTTTATTTAAATATATGTATCTAGTAGATAATGTCTTAAGTAACATAGTTATTTTACTGTAAAACATTGTATTTTATATAGGTACTAGCGGACGCGCGCAGCTTCGCTTGCTTATTTAGGGATGAATTCTAATAAACCATGAAATATGTGTACAATGAAATATTTTTAAGAGTCTAAATTTCAAATTTTATAAAAATTGGTGGCGATTTAAAGATTTTTCCATACAAACTTTCAACCCCTTATTTGCACCCTTAGGTGGAGAATTCTAGAAAACAATGAAACACGTATTCAATTAAATACTTTTAAAAATCTATATTTCAAATTTTATAAAAATCGGTGCCGATTTAATTTTTTTTCCATACAAACTTTGAACCCCTATTTCACCCCTTTAGGGTTAAAATTTTTCAAAATCCCTTCTTAGTGGATGTCCAGATCACGAAAGTAAACTTTTGTCCAAATTTCACGCGTCTACGCACAGCGGTTACGGCTGTGCGTGCGTCTTACCTCAGTCAGTGAGGACAAGTCCTTTTATATATATAGATAGATATTAGATAAGTATGCATAAGACCATTTTTTTTAGTAAAATGGTCTGTCTAGAGTTAAATTACTCAGGCGAGAAAAAGGCTTTTTAAAAATTATTTATTTAATTTTATAAACAACCTTTCTGTTTTAAAGCAAGTTGAAGACAGAGAATCTTTATTAAAATTTTATATAATTCGAAACAGTTAAATCAGCAAAATACTAAAACACTATTGTTCGATTCCGCGAGGTGCAAGTGCGGCGTCATCGGAATGTATCCTTATGCTTATGTAACTTCTCCCTCCTTAAGATGGAAGCTGGTCCTGCAGGTTCCTGAAGCGTCCTCGCTGCTGGTTTCCTCCGGGACTCTGGGAAAATGCT
>HE671013.1:0-10799 GCA_000313835.2 Heliconius melpomene melpomene
CCGTGCCCAAAACCCCCGTGAACACGTTCATACGGCTCAGCAGCCCTACCGACGTGCCCGTTCAAGTCCCCCCCAACTAAGACCAATTCGGTAGACGGCACAGCAAGTAGCACCCCTTCATACTGCTCCCAGAATCTCTCCTTTTCGGCCGCGCTACATCCCGCCTGTGGAGCATAGGCACTGATTAAGTTTGTGATGACGCCCTCAATCAGTACCCTCACTCGCATCAAGCGGTCGGAGCGACGGTCAACTTCAAGGAGCCCATTCTGAAGCTCTTCAGAAAGCACTACCGCTACACCGTTTCTACCCGAAGGTGACCCAGTGTATATAAGCCGGTAACCCTGTCCGATGTTACGGGACTTATTGCCCTTCCAGCGTGTTTCCTGGAGGAAGGCACACTGGACCCGACGTCTCATGAGTACATCTGCGAGTTCCCTGCATCGTCCGGTCAGAGAGCCAATATTCCACGTTGCAAAGCGGAGTTTCCTTCTGGGTACTAGCGTCTTTAGCCGTGCCCGTACATGACACGGTAGCCCTTGCCCACTTGTCGCAGGTGTAGGGCGATGTGCCTGCGCGTCGTTTTGCGGCGACGCCCTAGCCGTACCCAGTCTGTTGTTTTGTCGGTCCATATAAGTGGCGGTTGGCGGTTTTTAAATGGAGCGACTGCCGTCTGACCTCCAAAACCCCTTTGTGGGGAAAAACCGAGGAAGGGAGAGGAAAATAGAGGGGTAGGATAGGTAGAAGGAGGGAGCTAAGGGAAGGAGGTGGGGAGTTAGGACACCATTCTTACGGACTGGATGAGGATGTAAGAGTGGCGGCTCGAGGATCCGGGGTCGCGTACCCGTATGCCCACAAACAAATATCGGACAGATATTAGTCAGGACATCCTCTGGATTGTGTTCCTGCACTACCACCTTATATATTACAGCCTATCTCCTGGCCTCTGTATATTTTATACATATTTATTTTGTACATTATTTTTCTGTATTAGTTGCAAAAATTAAATGACAAAATAATTGCACATTTACGAGTATATACTGGAGGATGCAATCCTGCGAGTGTCGCATAAGCCAGTGCTTGCATATAACCGTAAGTCCTACTATACGGTAACTCCAGTTATAAAGTCCGCTGGAGCCTTTTCCGAATTGCAGTCAGAGAACCATTTTGTATTAGGTCGTAATCTGCTGCCAATTTTGGCTGTTACAGCGTTTTTGGGACAGTGATGACATGTATAACTGAGAACAGAAATTTAAGTTATTTGAGGCCAGTCGTGGCGTACAAGTGTGTGACTGTAAACACTGTGTGGTTGTGGGTTCGATCCCCACTCGAGGAAAAGAAATATTTGTTTAAATTTAAATTTTCATGTCTTCTAATTTATATTTTCGCAATTGATAATAGTTATTCAAGAAATTATATTATTTACTTCATTGTTCATAATACTGATTCTTTTCTAGCAGTGACTTGTTTTCAGACAACTACTTTGTTATAAGTATATATAGCTACATTGATTGTATAGTTTCTTACATAACCTTTGCCGTTAATTTCTTTATTTTTTAGAGAATTATTAGTAGTTGAACAGTAATTGAGTAGTATGTCGCTTAATTTACTACAATTTCCTAAACGAATGTTACTGACTACTACTAAAAAATTTTTACAATTATTTTTATTCCTTTTTTAGAATTAAGTTTAAATCTATTATACCACAGTTGGCACTGCGTTGGCACTTGTAGCGTGAGCGTCATTAACTCTGTTATCAGCAGTAATGCCATCTTAATCTACTTATAAACTTTTCTGTAGAAGTTTAACTGTAAACGATATCATTATTATTATAAGACTTCATACACGATTAAGTAGATACTATGTACTAGCAATATGTTCCTTGTACTTGTACTTCTTAATTAAAATAGCTAATAATTGTTAATGGTGTTAATGGTGGTGGTGTTTTTTCATTTCTTAATAAGCAACTCAATTTAAATAGACTTATAGCCTGAAATTTAAACAGCAGAAGAGGGACCTGTTTATTATTACTTTTAACGAATTGTAAAGGTTTTATGCTGAAATAAACAAAGTATATTACATTATCCACGACAGCACTGTACCTAGTAAAATAACAGCAGAATAACAGTGAGGAAATTTCAAAATAAATTACACGATAAAGTTTAAAAAACTCTCATGCTCGTTCGTTAGTTACATCTACTGTAGTTGATGAACCATTTTCATTTCAAAGTATTTCGAATACGAGTAGCAAGGAAACAACTTTCAAAATTTGCTGCGGTTGATCCGTATACTAACTTTGCCCTATTTCAATTCAATTTTAAAAAGTATTCGCTTGCAGTGATTTAGTTAAAAATTAAATGTCACCATATATGATAGTTCTTAATTAGATTTTTTTTAACTATTTACATAATATACAGCTAATTACGCCAGCAATCTATAGCGAGTCCAAAAAATATATTAGCGTAGTATTCAAACTGTATTTATATTTCCCCCTTATTTTTTAATATTGTTATTGGAACCCATAAACTTTTTTTAATATTTTAAATAGTAAGGTCGTATTTCAGGATTAATCGTGTAATGTGGCTATCAGACACTTACATATTAGAATTAAAGAAATCTTAAAAGACTATCGCCTATTGATAAAGCTTTCCCTCGTATCTTCCTGACTTATATTTGGAGTATACAATATTGGATAATTTAATTTTATCATCCTTTTGTATCGTCGATTGCCATTACCTAATAAATACGTTGCAGATCAAACACAAAGGGTCAAGTTCTTACGTGTTATTGTATGAGTAACGCTTCAAGTTCATGTACAACTTTTACCTTTCAGAATCGTGAAAGGAATAATGTATAGAAAATGTACAAAGAGTTTTAATGATAATATGGACCGTTTATTTTGAAAGTGGTGTAAGTCCATTTTTGAGAAAAATGAGCTATTACGTAATTCATGCTTAATTTAATGTAATTTTTTTATATATAACTAGTCCGTGTTAAATTTCTCAAAAAAACCCATGTTTTGAACAACTTAAAATCCGTCGGTAAATGAAATTGCATAATCATCGACAAACTAATCTTTAATTTTCTCGAAACAAAAGAAAATGGACTTACACCACTCTCAAAATAAACGGTCCATATAACCCTTTTCTTACCTTCTCTTCCCTTTCCTTACAATTATATTTTAGATATACTAAGCTGGTTGTTTATCATCATCATCATCTCATACTTTGTAGCCGTTAACACGACAATAACGAAATCCTAAAAAGGATAAAAATTAAATATTAGGCACATTTGCAGCAAAGTACCGAATCTAATGTATACAAACGTAAATGTCTGCTGTACTAAGTGTGGGACTACGAGAAAATATATTATGAAATTTTTATATTCAGGCATAACAAAGTGCAGATAGATTATATTAATAATTTATTTACGAACATTAAAAAAATATTTTTTAACAAAAACAAAAACCGACTTCTAACAACGAACTAAAAAGTGAAAAATAATTATATAAAGATTTTATAATTTTCAAGTCGGTGCCAAGTAAAACAAACAGGCTTAGTAATTAGATATTGATAGTAAAGGTGTTGCAGCATTAGTTTGGCACCGACTTCAAAATTATAAAATCTTTATATAATTATTTTTCACTTTTTAGTTCGTTGTTAGAAGTCGGTTTTTGTTTTTGTTATAAATTAATTTATTTTACGATTTTTAGTGATGGGTAGATCTTAAAATGATGCTTCTTGAACGAGTGGTGATGGTGGTGGTAGTGGTTGTCAACGAGTGGTTGTGATTGTTCTATGTAAAACTTCATTTAATTAGCTATTATTTTTGTGCAAAGTTACATTTTGGTATATTGACAAGAACAAACATAAAAAATATTCGGGTGAATTCGGAATCTCCCTTTTTTGAAGTTGGTTGAAAATGAGAACATCCTCTTTTTTGAGATTGGTTGAAAAGAAATGCAACGATCAGGAATCTCACTTCTGACATCAATTTAAAAAGTTTTTGCTTGTAACTATTACAGTATAATTAATTTTTGACCAAAAAAAACAAACTTTCTCAATTTTCTCCGGATTCCATAATCGAAACCTAACCAAACTTTCACCAAATTATCCTTGAAGTGTATCCTTTCAAATAAAAAAAGAATCATCAAAATCGGTTGGCGCGACATTGAGTTATTCGGCTATTAGTCGCGCACATGCATAATGCAAATTTAAGACTTATGTGATTTTCTCATGGATACCATTGTCAGACATGGACCAAAAAAAAATGGGACCATTCGGGAAGCTATACCTTTCAAATAAAAAAAAAATATATCAAAATCGGTCCACCCAGTTAAAAGTTATGAGGTAACAAACATAAAAAAAAAAAATAAAAAAAAAAATAAAAAAAAAAATAAAAAATACAGTCGAATTGATAACCTCCTTTTCTTACAGAAGTCGGTTAAAAATAATATAATTATTAGAATCTAAAACTTTGGCTGTCACTCGAGGGAATGATAGGATTTATATTATTTTTATTAAGGCTCAGCAAAGGTAGACAAAGCGCGGGGTTTAGAGCTGCCATGACGCAATGTCTCGATTTTTAATTAAAAAAAACCTTTATTATATTCCATAATGACGTCACTGCTTGTCATAAGTGCTTTATATTCGATAGTGTGTAGGTAATTGATCAAACGATTTATTTTTAATAATTTTAATAGTTGGGTATTTTATTAAAATAACGACTACGACAATCCTGGAATTATTACAAATATATTTAAAGTACAATAAGGCACAAAAGAATAAGAAAATACAAATAAACATATAGTTTGGAAACAGTATAAATTTATTATTCGTCCCTGGCATTAAATTTCTGATCGGATATTATTAAAATTTTGATGACTGTACTGTTACAAGTCCAAGGCCAATCGCTCCGTCATCGTATGGAGAAATGGATACAATTAATACGCTCGAAGGCTTATATCGAAGAAATACATTCATAATATATACAAATATGCTTTTTACTAAGAAACAGTTTGTGCGTCATAAGGCTGGATTTTATGCAAATCTTTTCCATTTCTTATGTTATTTAACATTATCCTGTCTTATTAAATAGAAATAAAAAAGTTATTTTTTTTTCGAATGTATAGAATGCTATTGGGACGAGCTAGAATAGCTAGAATGGCAAAAAACGCGAAGCTACTGGATGTTGAAAGCTGGCATTGGCTGGCAATGTTGTACCTGTACGATTGTTTGGAAATATAAAAAAAAAATCCAAAGGACCCACAAAATCGAAAAAAAAAAAACGAAATATTATGTTTTATAGTTTTGAGCTACAATAATTTTATCATTACAAAATCCATCGTTGATAGATTATTAAAGTTTTCTGTTTTACGGTGAGCAGGAAAAGGTTAGTCTCCAGACACTATGTTTTCCTTCTTCCTATTTATTTTCTAGACATAGTTGACTGGCGGCAATATCTATCCGAGCCGACAAAATATTTCTTCAGTATAAAAATATGAATAATAAAAAAATTGTATAATGTTTTCGTACATTTCTATGAATCTTCTTAAAAATTTCACAGTCTTTAATATTTATCCTAATGAAGTAGCATTAGTCAACAGTAGACCAGTTGCCTAACAACAGACCTTCTGTCTCTATAAAGAATACTATTCTATTCTACTTAAAATCGATTTACGTAATACTTTGCCAGTGCCAGGTTAAAGGGCATTTTATTGTATAGTTTTGTTTAATTCAGAACGAGAGGATAATTTGTGTTCTGGCCTCGCGCTGGGGGACTCCTAGAACAATTGACGTCAGGGAAATACTATCAGGATTCGTTAATGATTTGGTCTTGACATCTTGGGATTTGTGTGCGTCGATATTTGCTAATTTTCCATGGATTTTTTAGGGTAACCTCTAAAATTACAATTATAGTACATATAGTATAGTAGTTATTAAGTACAATTATATTACTACAATATAGTTTGTTTTTATTATTAGCTTCATGTATTCTGCATATAGAATGTCTGCCTGCACCGGCAGGCAAAGTGAACCTAGTGTTTCACTCTCATTCTATTCCCTCTAATATAATCTCTTGCCGCTTTCCTCTCACTTTTGGATTGCGTGTTGAGTGACAGAATTCAATATTGAGCTTTGTCTTCTTACTAATTTAAAATGTATATTATAGATATTTTATAAATAGGGTTCCTATAATTCTTTAATTAAATGCAATACAATGCTAGCAATTTATAGAATAACTAAAGTCTCACTCGAAGTAAAGATATCATTGAAGATTCTCGACCCTGTAAACAATCCAAACAAATATTTAATTTACAATTATTATAAATAAAAAAGTTATGCGAAAATAAACTTAATTCGCTCTCCTAAATCGCTCTCCTGAAAAATATTTTTTTTCACTTTCGATTCTTTACCTAGGAACCATAGATAATTAGATCGTCCCATTTATCGTATGATTTAAAAATATAATTAAATATGATATTAGCGATTGGTTTATTATATTTTATTTAAAATATTCTTATTCTTATTTTACAAATAATATTTGTAATTCATGTATATGAATATAATAATTTTTCACCAAACAGTGGTAATCGAACTTGTAATCATCACGTTAACACTTGCCCTTGTGCCACAATAGTCTCGAAAATACAATACAACTCAGCAAAATCGTTTGCGTTGGATATTTATTTTGATATTTTCCTTTCTAATAAATCAGTCGGAAAGTTCATACCTATATTATACCTATATTATAAATTGATACCTATATTATAAATTCGAAAGTAACTCTGTCTGTTTGTCTGTCTGTCTGTCTATCTTTTACGCAATCAGGGCCAAACCGCTAATTTAATTGTGATAATTTTATCATGAGTATTTACTCATATAGAGATACTTGATGGTCTCGGGATGAACATAGGATACTTTTTTTTCTTATATTTGTAATATTTTCGATATATACCAATATATTAAAATACTTATTAATTTGACATGCAATTTATTCCGTGTTAATAACAACCGTCGCTATGTGACCGTTGCTAAGCAACGATTTGCAAAGTTTGTTGTTAGAAAACGTCACCCAAAATGAGCTTGCTTAACGCATCTGTTTATTGAAAACTGAAAATAATTTCATAAATATATTTAATATATATTCGTATAATTCAAGAGGGCGTAGCCGCGTTCGGGTCCACTAGTTAATATATAAAAAGTCTAGCTAATATCATTTTTTGTGCATTTACATAATGTAAGATTAAGTAATTAATATTAAAAAAATCCTAAAAATAAGGAAATATTATACAGTGATTATAATAAATTAAACTAATAGTATCACAAGTAAAAATCTTAAATTCGTATGTTTGTTTGAATTATATAAAAATAATATTAAACAGTTTTACAAACACAGCTTGGGAGTAACTGGTTGTAAAAATAATGGCTACAACTTCCATCTTCATTCGAAGTCATTTGGTTTGGAGATGCAGTGCTACAATAGTAATGTTTTGAAGTATTTTAATATATAATAATACTTATTTACATAGTGGACGGAGACCGGAATGTTTTGACACTAAATTGTATCTTAACAATATGCACTCTACTGAGAGAAGAGAGCGAACGTCAGGAGCGCTCTATCAAAAAGTAGGTACCTACTATTATGTACAAATTTTGTAATTAAATAATTATTATTTTTATTGATTTATGTGAAATAATGTATACATATTCAAATAAAAAAAATAATTTATTTACTTTTTAACAATAAAGTGAAAAAAAAAACACACTCAGATTTCAAACACAAATTAATAAAACATTACAAGGAAATTCTAGCCAAATTATTATTTTTATGTTAGCTTGTTTCATTACAATTTTAACAATATAAATTTTATGTTCAACTCACATGGAATATCTTAGATATATTTTTTTGTTTTACTTAATCACACGCGCCTAAACCGAGGCAAAGCGTGAAATTAATTGTATTATTGAAATTAAATTAAATTATTAATTAAATAAATATAAATTTTAATTTTAATTTAATTTGCGTGTTTTTTATAAAAATAGAATATAGATCACTTCAATAAATTACAAAGGGTAACCTAGCATAACACAAAAATGTTTAACCTCGACGGGCTTATCAGATTAGGTATAAAAATAAAATAATTTATTAATTGATGTTCTTCAAATGTGTATATGGCCCGTGCTATTTATTAGAATATAGGGTAGGTCGATTAAACTTAATATTAAGACACTCTTTTCAACCCCATTTTCGAGACACTAAGTGTTAAGTGGCGGAATTCAGCGCCGCGATCTGTTTTGTCACCAGAGCAAGGAAATATTTTAGTCAATCTCGAAGTGGAAATCGAACCTACAACTGCCGAGTTTACAGTCAAACGCTGCGCCACGACGACATTTCACTATATGTATATATACATATTTATCTTATTATTTTTTATATTTCTTATTGTTTTTTATCGACACAATTAACCAAAATATGTATTGTTAGAAAACTTGTGTAAAAATATATATTTTAGCAAAAAAGAAAAACCGACTTCAAACAAAGAACTAAAAAGTAAAAAATTATTTTACATAAAATAAAACTTACTTTGATTCTGTTAAACCAAAATAATTTAAAAAGATTTTATAACTTTGAAGTCAGTGCCAAATAATAGAAACAGACATAGTAATTTGATATTGTAGTAAGGTTGTTGTGGCATTTTCTTGATACCAAATATGCTCGTACACTAGGTTCCCAGGTTCCCTCTGCTGACACTGCTATATGCGGGATACAGCGTGAAGCTATACACATTTAAAGGCTTTCGTGGTCCAGCGGCACAGTCTCTCAGTAAGCGCGACGCTTGTCTGTTCAATACCTTCTTGGGAAGAATATGATTTTGATTTTCTCGCTCTGATAATATGACAACGTCGGAAAGTGGGAAACAGAGTGAAACAGAGTGAGTGAGTAGTAGGCCCTCTGCCTACCCTAAAGAAAAATATATTTTCATTTTTATCTCTAACAATAAATATTTAAATTTCTAATAATAGATTTTTTGAATGACTATAACAAGTATGTCTAACTGTATAAAAGTTGTCCAAAATAAACTTGAGTTACAAAAAAATCCAACTGCTCATATAAATAAGAATAGGTAGCGGCAACCGCAACCGATCACACAGTGTCGTGTGTTGCTTCACAACGCACACTTTAAATAACTAGGTATTTTGAATAACAATATAATTATTTATTTATTTTTTTCAAAAAAAAATCAAAAAATTATGTGTTAAAATAAAAGTGTTAGTGTATAGCAAATAAAATTGAAAACTACTAAATTTTAATTTTAAATAAAAGGTAAGTTAAAGTGTTCATTACTAAAGTTTTAAAATTATATAACTATTTCAATAATAGTTTTAAAATTAATAGTTATAAATTATTGTAACTTCTTGCGCTTATGGTACATACATATAGGTGTATAATACTTAGTTTCATCATACATTATAACATTGGCTATGGTCCTTTCGCCCGTTATTCTTAGAATCTAGTCATATTTCTTTTCGAAATGACACAATCTCGACGTATTCAAAAGCACGTGCAATTTAATAGTAATTTTCAACGATTTGCAATTTGTGTATGAAAGAAATAAAATAAATATATAAGTGCATAAGTCATATAAGAAACGTTGTAATTATGTTTTATTGTATACTATAAAGTGTAGTTAAATTTATTGCCTGGCTACTACAGTAATTTAATTACATGGCTGACGATCGTTAAGTCAAAGTTCGATTTCACAGTTGGGTAAAAATATAATATGATGTGTTACGAAAATATATGCAACTAATCTTTGAAAATTATAGAAATGAGTGTATAGTGTTATTAAATGTTTCTAAGTATGTTTTTTCAAGTATTTTTATTTTTTTCTATAAATTTATATTTGTCCTGCATCATATAAAGAGTGTTAGATTACTCCATTCTCAAAACTTTTTTACATTATTATGATTACTATTATTTTTTTAATTGGTAAAATTTATTAATTTAAACTCACGATGGTAGATATGTTCGGTTTTTTTTTTATTAAATATGTATTTTTTTATTTTACTTTTTTTTATTATCAAAATAAATAAATATATTTAATATTTATCAATATTCTATTTAATTCATAATCAATTACTATAAAGTAAATTAAGTAACATTAATCGTCAATACAATCGCTCAAATCTCACGTATCTGATTATAAGAAACGTGCGCTAACACTTCGTTGTTAATACGTATCTATATAAATTATAACAAACTATATATTTTTATCTTCACTTATCTTTAGTGTTTTGCAAAGTAAAAATATAGTGACTGATCACTTTCCGCTAAATCGTTGAGATATTGTATGCCGAGTGGCGGAACTCAACACTGCACTTTATCTTGAAAATTATAACAATTCATTCCCTCGAGTAGAAATCGAACTTAGAACTGTCGATTGTTAATAGTACACAATCGCCCGAATAGGAATCGAACCCACAACCAGCTTTTACAGTCCCACGCTTATGTGCCTGCGCTGCGCCACGACAGCCTCCAAATGTATTTAATTAAAAATGCTAAAAGTGACTATTATATTTATTTTCATAAGGATGAATATCAAAATGTCGCGGTAACGGTTGCGTAGCGACGCGACGATTGTTATTAAAAGTACTTTAAAATATATTAGTATATATGTGTAATGTAATGTTATATAGCCTATAGCACTTCTGAAGAATGCAGCTTTCATACAAAACAAAAACAAAGTAAATCCTTTATTATATTAGTATATACTAATATAATAAAGCGGAAGAGTTAGT